>VZQC01014940.1:1205265-1374777 GCA_009823505.1 Rhizomys pruinosus
ATTTTGTGAATGCTCTGTTAGAATATAACTTTATTTTCCTAAATCTACTTTATATTCCATCTGTTTGTTTAAGTAGTATTTTAAATCATGCTATCTAAAGTCTTTTATTACAAATACAATACATGATAGTATATTAAACTGCTTCCATTTACATAGTTCCCTTTGAAGACAGCTTTTATCACTGAGATATTTTTATGTTAAAGCACTAATTGGACGCAGTCCTGGGACCCATCTGTGCTTCCTCTATTTGCTTCTAAATACCTTTGTACAGAACCCTTACCTGTGCCATTTTTAAAAAGAATGTAGAAGAGTTAAAACTGTATTTCCAAATTCTTATTTTTTAGTGACACCTTTAAGTATGAAATAAACTTTGCAATATTAAAACGTGTATGAAAAAAACAAAAAATTCAAAATAAGAGTACATTTTTAGCATTTCCAAGGATTTATACTTAAATGCTCTCTACAGAAAAACACAAATGTAGCTCTTTGGTCATGATATAACCAAAGTTAGTTTATGTCTGCATTCTGAAACGAAGCTACTCTAGTAGCTAAAGTCAACAGAAGTGTTCGCCTGCTCTAGATGACATCTGTGCTTAACTATGACTCTGGGATCATTCTACTGTGGGGCTATTTCTCTAAAGCATTTTGAAAATAAAAGGTAAAGATGACATAGTAATTATTTGTCTTTATTAATTTAGAGCATTTGAAGTATAAAAATAAAAGGCTTTTGACATACTGTATATACACACATAGCCTTCTGTTGTACATCTTTTCCAGCTTTTTTAAAATTTATATTTCAGCCCAATATTCAATATGTGGGTCACACTAAAAACAGAAAGCCAAGAGAAACAAGAATGTGCCTGCGTTGCATGAGTGCATTCTGTCCTTGCAGGTGATATCCGCTAGTATCGCATGAGACACCCTGCTGCATGCACAGAGGCCAGAAAACTGAACCTTCAGCCCCTCCATAAGGACAAGGTGGAAAAGGATTTCTGAAGAGTGCATGTGTCAATTTAAAAACAAAAACTTTACCCAACAAAAACTACCCTTAAGAGGCAGGGGAATGAAATTTAAGCATCAAGCAGTTCTCACTCTAGCCCATTCCATTGTTCTACTCTTAGTGTTTAAAGTGGCTTTACATTGTAACTGACTGTGAATAGCCAACTGCATTTAGGCTTTCTGCTGTCTTTTTAAAATTACTCCATGCGAATTTTCTTTTATGAAGAAGAGACCCAGGAAGAGAAATGAAAAGGAAAAAGAAAACTTTGATACCATTAATATTAATTTTTTAAAAAATACAAGAACCAGAAAAAATATAAATAACAATAGGATTTCTTAATTTAGATAAGGAAAATAACATTATCAGTTGTGTTTCCATACAAACAATTTATATTTTTAACACCCTAAAGGCTACCTAAAACATTGGATAGAAATTCTGTACCTTAGGTCAGTTTTTCTGGATGGCAAGCAAGTCCCTATACGGCTTGGTTTTAAAGTCTCCATCGAAATATTGGATTGGATCTTTGTGCCGTTCGGTTTATAGTCTCTATCTTCTCACCAGACTGGGAACTCCAGATGTCAGTGGAGAGTTTTACAAGATCAAAGGAAGACTATGGCCCTGAGAGTTCACCTGCTGCTTCTGCTTATTCCTCTCCTGGAGTTGTAATCCTCTGTTTGTAGCAATGAATTTCAGTTTTAAAAATCAATGCAGTTCAAAGCTTTCTATAAGATATCTGCTGTTTGAAAAAGGCAGTTCCTTGAACATAACTTGTGTGTCAGAAATTTGCTTAAAGTTTATATATAGTGATTCAAAAACTAGCTGATCTAGACATCTGAGTTTTAAAGGAAGGCAGGAGACCTGTGTAGCCTGACAGCCTTGCTATGTCAGCTGTGCACAGCACAGATACAAAGAAACCAAATCATCCAACAAATGCATCTTCAAACCTCCTTATTTAGAGAGGTGCCTCTTTCCTTATTGCACAGAATTAATACCAAAACACCCCCACAGCACATTAATGTTCCAATAGCTCAATTGTACCAATGTTCTAAAAATGTATTTTTAAACCTATATTGCCAAGCAGGAAGAACCACTTCTTAAAAAGGGGGAGGGGAATACAAACGATGGAATTTTACCCAAGAAAATCAATTGTTTTAAAATAAAACATATAATCACAAGTTCATACACACACATACATACCCCACAGTTCTGTCCTTAACATTAAAGTGAAAAATAAATTGGTTTAAAAAGACTTAGCAGTTAATTTCTGTTCCGTCATTCCAGAAATGAATAAAAGGAATTTGCTAAAAATTAAATAGCATCTGTATTTCTAATACCAACACCAGTTTACCTACACGTGAAACATGCTTTGGTACACAATGTAAACTTCACAGCAAGCCATTTTACATTCAGTAGAGCAGAATTCTCCATTTCCTTTTTAAGTTACAAGGTAATTTGGGGCTGAGATTGCTGAGCACACAGGTAAGCCAACAATAACAGTACAATTTAGTTTCACAGTGGTTTTCGTAACATAAAGTTCATTTTAAGTGTCTTTACAAAAACATTTCACATTAAACTTGTTTCTAAGTGACTTCCTTTAGAGCCTTCTTGTACAGATATTTCCCACCCTCTTGTTTTTCTATGTTTGGCATGTGTGTTGTTTGATTAGGATACAAAATAAGAAACTGGCTTGTTTTATCTGTGTTTTGAGTCCTCTGCTGTTGAAAGTGTCCTTCATGAGTCGCTGAAGCCTTCACTGCGCACACACAATCTGGGGGCAAGTCCAGGTCCAGGAGCCTGAGTGGCCCACCACCAAACAGAGACAAAAACGTTGCCAGAAAGTCACCTTTGCAAAAAAGAAAGAAAGAAAAAGAATAGAGGTGGTGTTGTGGGAGGGGGCTACCCCAGGGAATGAAGACACAAACGCACCATCCAGAGTCCATATTTACAAACTAATAGAAAATACAAACATTACTGAATTTGGAAGCAAGACAAAACACAAGAGGAGCAAAAGTCAGATATTGCTTGGATTTTTTATACATACTTTTCAACTATATAGGTCATCTCTGAAACAAAGATCACTCAAGTCAGTTATTGATTGGTTTCCTAATGATGAATGAAGGCTTACTTGGTCACCTTATTTGATTAGAAGGTGGAGCATAACTTTGTTTTTTTTCTACATGTGTTTTCCTTTATTGATTTTGCATAATTTCAACAATTGCACGTTTCAAAAGTTCAGGTTGATTTAGAATAAATATACATGTGTGGTTTTACCAAAGACAAAGTCTACAAAGTTCTTTTAGCCCTTTGAGGGGAGTAGGTTTCTTCACTACCTTAAAACACTGTGCGGGCAACACAAATGTCTCATTCAATCCTTAAAGTTACTTTTGCTTTTAAATCCTAAAGTTATATCGGGTTTCCTGCAAGAAAGAAATGATGGCAAGAAATATTTAAGTGTCATCAGCACAAAGAATGTGAGTCCATAAAGCCAGCTCTTGAGGCAGGCAGAAGGGCTGGACTGCTGGGGGCAGGGGTGAAGAGTGGGAGGATATGTTGAGAGAAGAGGCTGCTGGAGATGGAAGTTCCCATCAGAGTGCAGAGGCAGTGACAGAATGACTACCTTCTCTGGCTGCCTGCATCCCCTTGAAAGCCAGTGATGCAGGAATGTCACAGTTGTGGGGGGACAGTGGGGTGCCACCAGCATGTTGCCACCCATGTCCAGCAACATAACCAGAAGGAGCAGCACTGTAGGTCATATAAGGTGACACTTGGGCTGGAGTTGGGTAGGGAGCCATGCTGGATGCTGATACAAAACTGCTCACAGCCGGGAGGCCATTTGGTGCCTGAGAGGGAGAGACAAGTGGAAGAAGAGAATCGCATTACTGCAGTCAGTAGCGCTCAGGCTCCTAAACACAGAATAGACACTCTTAGTGAGTTAATATTCTGACTCTGCTTTTAGGTTCTTTTCTTTTTTCCTAAAGCTGGCCTTAATCGTTCTTTGACCTAAAGGCATCCAGTCTTGCTACTTAAACAAGCATGATGCCAAAACGCAAGATATTGTTCTTTCCACAAAAGTTTGAGGAAACTACAGCCAGAAATTGACAGTACTTATTTTTATGATTTGGAAGTACATGAAGATAGGGTGAGAAAAGAGCTGATGGTGATTAAAAACTCTGAGAATCTAGTCAGCAAGCCACATTGGCTTTGTCAATTTCCCCAATACTTGGGTTTTGTTTGGCTCTTTTGTTGAATCTTTATGACAGGCCTGGTTGACAAGCTTTTCATTTTCAGTAAAGAAGGGCACAGTGTGTGGGATGTTGTATTAGAAACTCAAAGTGAGGAAATGTTTTGTTAAGTAAAATACATATCGTATTTTAAGATGCCATGTTGAAAATGCCTTTTGGACAAAGGACATGTAAAATAAGGACTTTATCTAGTTTTGATGGTGATATTCTTAATGTCGTTTGGGGGGATTGTTTGTTTTTTTTTCTTAATGAGGATTGAAGGGATTTTTTTTAGAGCTATCAGAAAGGAGATTTTTCTCTATAAATATGAATGCACATGCATGAATTTTTGTACTTGCAAATTTTTGAATTTTTCTAAAGCTGAATGAACAAATCTCTCTGAATGAATTTAATGTGAAATCTTTGTTTGCAAACAAAATGCCTCAGCCCTGGCAGGCCAGCCTGCCTAGAAACTAGTGCTTTCTTGGCATCCAATAAATTATTGTTGGTATCGTTACCATTAACAACACCAAAAACACCCTGATTTCTAATCCCACTCTGGCATGAATACTCCCCACCCTTCTTCAAGTGGTTTCTTTTTCCCCCTCAGCTTCTACACTGTTTAAAGATAAAGAGTAAATCCTGTTTCCTGGTAGTGGCATGACTGGATGAATACGTCAACATATTTCCTACTGAAAATATAATGTAAATAGTAGAATTGTATTAGAAAATGTGATTTAATCCCTAGAGCTCAGTGAATCAGACACAGGTTAGACACTTTGTCCAATTCAGGTACAACAGATATTGTGTTTTCTTTTGTTTTGCGAACTCAGGATTGAACTCAGGACCTTGAACATACTAAGCACACACTCTACTACTGAGCTTCCTCCTGCCTCCAGCACCTCACTTCAGAAATGTTTTTCTGATTTAACTCATTCGATTAGCATTTTTATTTCCACATATATAAGAATATAGTAGTGGAGTCTAAGAGACTATTTTTTTCTTTATTTATTTAATTTTTTTGGTGCTTTTGAGTCAGGGTCTCCCTGTAGCCCCAGCTGTCCTGGAACTCGCTCTGTAGACCAGGCTGGCCTTGAACTCACAGAGATTTGTCTGCCTCTGCCTCCCGAGTGCTGGGATTAAAGGTATGCACCACTACACCTGGCTTAGAAACTATTTTCTTAATGCAAAGTAGATACATGTGAGTGTGTGTTAATATGTATATGAATAAATATATATACACGTATATGTGGGTGATATAATCTAGCATTATTTGTGGATTTCTAACAAAGGTTAACCTTATAGCTTTGCTCTACAAGAATACACATCTTGTTTTCTAATTGTCAATGCACATTCCTTAAAAGATTTTTGTCTGTTTGTTTTTGAGACAGGGTCTCCCTGTAGCCCCAGCTGGTATGGAACTTGCTATGTAGGCCAGACTGGACTTGATCTCAGAGAGATCTGCCTACCTCTGCCTTCTAAGTACTGAAATTATAGGTATGCACCAACATACCTGACTTTTTATTATTTTTAATTATGTATATGTATGTGTCTGTATATGTATGTGAGTGTAAGTGCCCATGGAGGCCGGAGGCATCAGATCCCCCCTGGAACTGGAATTATAATCTTGTGGGCCATTTGGTGTGTATGCTAGGAACCAAATGCTGCTCCTCTGGATGAGCAGTAAATGCTCTTAATGTCTAAGCCATCTCTCCAGTCTCTTTATATTCTTTTAAAAATGGAGGTGAAAGATAAAGAAAAGTCCTTGAGCATCTCCTATGTCTCAGGCACCAAGAAATATCCAACATATTTACAAAACTATGAGGGCTGATAAACTTATTACAAAGCTGTTTGGCTCATGACAATTACAAGATACTGTATATATTAATACAAAGCAATATTCATTTCAAATTAAAAGAGGGTCTCATTATGTACCTGACTAACCTCAAACTCCCTGAATAACCCATGCTGGTTTCAAATTCATGCGCTTCCTGCCTCAGACTCCTGATTGCTGACAGCACAGGTATACACCCCTAGACCCACATGAAATTAAAATGTATTTCAAAGGGCCCTCAAAATGATACTGTCTTGTTAAACAAAATACAAAACAACTAACAAATAAATAATTTCATAACACTGTCCAATAAAACTGAAAGTCTATCTCCTTTTTATACATAGTGATATACAAATGGGGAGATGAGTGTATTTACCAAAGGCTGTTTAGGAAGTCGATGGCCATATGCTTAAAGACCTGACCACCCCTGTCTGATACAGGGTTTTTGTAGCATATCATGCTATTTTTCCTAGATAGTCAGAAAGTGGATGTAATTTAACCTCAAACTAGAACATCTTTTGAGACAAATGGTAAAAGATTCTTCCTTCTTCTGGTTCATTATATCCTCATTTGTTTCTTCTGAAAAAATCTTTATGTCTTCTTTTTTGCAAATGGCTAAGTATGTTGCAAAGGAGATATAGTTTAGGGTTTGAGGGGAAATGAAAATCTAGATGGCCATCAAATTACAGAAGAGGAAAGTTTAACATGACAGAGATTATTGGTCTAATTACTTTTATTCAGAATTTCCCCGATAATGTATTAAAACTTAGTTTAGAATGCAATCATTCTAACACATCTATGGAAAGGCGCTTGCATCTGTATTTGGCCCCTGCCTAACATTAATTGGTATTCAATACAACTGATACCAATGTATGCCCAGAAAAATAAAATAAGAATATGAAGGTCTGATGGTACAGCTCAGTGGTAGGACACATGCTTCTCATGCACCAGACCCTGGATTCAATCTCTGACACAGAGGGAAAATGTTAGAATTAATTTTAAAATAATATAAAACTTGATTCCACATTTTACAAGTGAATATTTTTAAATGACAGTATTCATGACAAAAGTTATGATCTAGCTAGCATAAAATATCTGTTATTGAGTTCTACTTTCCACCACAGCTAATTTTTCCTGCCCATTCGTTTTATTGGGGGGGGGTAATCTATCATCCTCCAGTGACAGTTCTCTTGAATTTTTGCTTTGCTACCTTCACTGATCTTTACATCTCCTCTGTAAGGAGTATACCTTATACTTACTCCTTGATGTACTAGTAAGGTATTGTTGTTGTATCTGTAATCTGCTTACATGGGCCCACTTATTTTTGCCCAAAGACCTTACCTTGGAACACGGCCCTCAGAAAGGCTAGACGAGACTGTCTCAGATAGTGCTCCCTTCTGGGGCAGACAAAACATTGGGTTTTAGGATTTACTTCTTCATGCTTTATTTAATTCATAACTATATTCATTTATCAAATATAAACGGATTCTATTAGGCTAGGTGAGGTGGCACACACCTTTAATCCCAGCACTCGGGAGGCAGAGGCAGACAGATCTCTATGAGTTCAAGGCCAGCGTGGTCTACGTAGAGAGCTACTGATGAGCTGGGGCTACAGGGAGACCCTGTCTCAAAAAAAGACCAAAAAAAAAAAAACCCGATTCTATTAATTTTCCATATTTACCCAATTCTCATACTTAACCAAATTTGCTTTATATTATCATCTGTGATAATATTCAGTATTTCACTGTTCTGTAAAATCCATGATAATATTTATTATTAATCTAGCAGTGCCATCCCCTCAATATTACAGAAAGACAGATGGGGCAGCAAAAGGCTCAGAGAGATATTGTACAAAGGGGAGACAAGAGTTTGCTTAAAATGAAACAATGGAAATTCTTAACCTTAGGAGAACAACATCCCTTGGCTTTCCCTGGTGTTAATTACTTAGATTAGGATAAGGAGGAGTTATGTCTTAATTCTTCATCTTGCTGTTGAAGTTCAGATTTCAAAATCCAAGGGGAAAAGGAGTAAGCAAGAGAAAACAAATGTGCTTTGAAATCCCCTGCCTCCAGCTGCCTTCACTATCCATTCACCCACTGACTCAATAAATACCAATTTTCTCACTATTAATTTTGAAACATGGTCTTATAGAAATAAATCTCCACTGAGTAAAGTAATTGTTATTTATGAAGCAAACACTGAAAGAGTAAAGTTTTCCACTGCAAGAGAAAACAACTACAGGTAGCATTGGTGTTTGTTTATTCTTTCCAGTAAAAGTGTACATGGTTTAACTCCCCAAGTCTGTTTAATGTTTTCAGTGAAGGGCATGTAATTAATCTGAAAAGCTAGTTAGGTTCAGTAGAGACTACCAAATGTACACCATAACTATAGTGGGGGCAAACATACCAAATTATGCTATTTAATTGGATTGTAAATATGATTTATAAATCAACCAACATATGGAATCCCCAGAGAAGAATAAACAAATTTTCCAAACAAAACCCTAGCAATGGGCATGTAATAGAAATCTCGTTTTTGAAAATGACTTTACCTAAGTATTTCATAAATAAGACTTCAGCCCATCAACTCCTTTTTACATAGACCTTCCAAGAAAGCCAAGCGAACTCTTTTCCACAGAAAGACCACTGTCAGGTCCCTCCCCATAGACAACAGCCACCTATTTCTCTTCTACTTAATTTTGAAAATTAGATTTACTAATAGAAAGTAAAACAGACCAAACTGCATACCCTGGAGAAAATAAGCAGTCTTAGGGGAAGACAACTTTTATCTCATGGACATTAAAGGAAATCATCTAGAAAAATACTTAGGATGTAATGTAGTTCTAGTTAAGGGTCTCACAAAAGAATCAAAATTCTGAGTTTGTTCTAAAATGTTACTAAAGGAGGCTTGCCAAATAAAAATAAAGACTTTTGTGACTCTGCTGTGAAGCAGTATTTGCAGAAAGCTAGATTACGAAGTGTTTGTGGCCAAGGCCTTCACTTAATCACCTTGTCTCCACCACAAAATGGAACCATCAGAGTCATTTCTAAACAAGTCACCGTAAGTTACTGAAAGCAAAAGATGTGATTCTCCTGCTTTGAGAACTAAACAAAAAGCTAGGCCCCTTTAGCACAGAGCAAGCAACACACTTTGACGAAGCGAAATGAATGAAGCTGTTGGCAAAGTAAATAAAAGTTCTAACCTAGCCATTTAATTATTTGATTTATGGTTGTCCCATGTATCCCTTCCCCTTTAAGAAGATGGAAATGTGTTAGTATTCAAACACTTGTGACCAGGAAAAAAAAAAAAAAAACTGGAATGACAACTGTCAGGCAATTAGAAGCTAAAGACTATTTTTCACATTCTGGGAATTGTCTACTCAACATTTTTCTCTCTTGAAGAAAATGCAAATAACAGTCCAGAGCCAGATCCTCTACTCAGAATCTGTCAACCACTCATCAAATCCACCTGGTCTTTCTCTGCTACTAGAATGAGTTTACCTTGGTTTTATGACAAAGTAGTTAGCCACAAATAGTACTGGGCTTCACCTATATTTTCAATCTCAATTTCATTTTAAGAATTCAAGTCTGAAAACAAGCAGGGTTTTGTGAAATTCTGAAATTGTTTTTCTCACTACCATTCTTCCTTTCTTTGTTCATTATGAAATGACCTAGAAAACAAATCTGATATAAAAAAATGATGGTTATAAATGAGGCTCAGAGTTTTCATCCAAGAGATCTGCCAGGTAGTTATCACACTGCAGACCTAAATGTCTTTGGGAAATAGGAAGCTGTTGTATTTATCTTTTCTAAATTTTGTTTTTAAAATGTTATTAAAAATTGATAGATTCATATTGTTTTATTTTTAAGTTTTACATTTTTATTCAATTGACACATAATAATTGCACCTATTTATGGGGTGCAATGTAATGTTTCTATACAAGTATACATTGCCTACTGATCAAATAGTTTTGCACCTCAGTCACTTAAACATCATCAACCTGTGAACAGCATATTCAGAATCCCCTTTGCTAGTTATTTTGAACCAGGCTCTTTTAATTATCTTTTGCTGCTATTTTATGTGACACATTTTATTGATACATAATTATTAATTTTGTTTTAAAATATTGATTAAAAGCTAATCATATCAGAGAATGTTTTATGATAATAAATGAGGAATTTCGAAGACTATTAACATATTAACATTGCTTAAAAGTTCACTCTCCATAAAATTATAAAGTTAACTTTATTTGCTATAAAAAAAATTCTGTGCAATGTCATTTCTATCTTAATGAGAGTAGTTCAGAAAAATAAGTTTTTAATGTTTTACACTTGTTTTTCAGTCATCACAGTTCCTACAGTACTAGGAAATTGAAATTATATTCAAGATTCTGACATAGTATCATCATTTAAAAGGCAGTGTACAAATGGATGCTTTATGAGGATTTCAGATTAAGTTATATCTTTAAATTCAACTATTTGACAAGTTGTTTAATTCTGAACTTTTTAGAGCAAGCCTTGATAGACTGTTCTTTATTGCTGACATCTCAATTTGTAACTAATGTCATATTAAATTTACTGTCTGAGTTAACATATTCAGCTCCAAAATGAGGATACTGGAACCTTATGAATCTACCATTCAGATTACTTTAGAGTACCAGATAAACTATCTATTTTTCTGTGGAAACACGCATGTGTATTTAAGTAAAATTTTGAAGAATTGTATATTTATTTATGAACAGTTTGAGTTGATTCAGGTATTAGTTCACTAAATTCTGTGTAAAAGGAGAGCTCTAGCCCGACTCCCATGTATGTCTATTTAATGTTCTTTGTTCATTTGATCACATTACATCAAGATTTATGCTTTCAGCAGAAGAGAATATCAAGAATGAGAAAACATTGTTACCCTCCACAACTGGATGAGAGTTAGGGATTCTTGCCCAATATTAAATGTACTAGAAAAATCTAAAATAAATATCCTACCCTCAGAGTTAGGCAACAAAGACTTCTGAGAGATATTAAATATTAATTATAGCATAATGTTAATGTATAAGATAAATTTAACTATTCTAAAGTAATTTCAAAAGCAAAAAAATGTAGATATACATATATATAGTTGAAATGTGTGCACAGTTCTAATTAGTGTCAGTCTTTTTAGTTTAAGATGAAAAGAGATGCTAGATTATGGTGACCAGTAATATCAATAATGAGTTGCCAGCTCCCTCATTTCCCCCTGTATGCACGAAGATGAAACTGGTTTTGCATAATAACACACTATTTAATTACAACTGTAAAAGCTTAAAAGTGTTATGGGCAAATTCTTTCAGGGTTTCTTTGTCAAAAACTTTCAAGTTTTATTATTTGTCCAGAGGAACAAATGTTACCTGAATTTATTTTATTTTATTTTTTGGTCTTTTTGAGACAGGGTCTTCCTGCAGCCCCAGGTGTCCTGGAACTCACTATATAGACCACCCTGTCCTTGAACTCACAGAGATCCGCCTGCCTCTGCCTCCAGAGAGTCCTGGGATTACAGGGGTGCACCACCACACCTGGCCTGAGTTTAGCTTTTGATCAGAATATTCTGATCATACTTGGGGAGAAAAATTGCAAAATAAAGCTAGCTATTGGATACCAGTAAGATATGTAACATCTTGTGCATTTTTGTGACTATGTGTTAATATGGAATTTTACCCTCAATGAAATCAAGGTGTGCAGTGAAGTGTTGGCTACTTAGCGTATCCTACTTTGATTACCATTATAGAGTATCTACTAATTTGTATTTAGCAACTTTTCAGGTTTTGGAATTTCGTATCATTTAAAGTATCTACCTGCAGGGCAATGTGTAATAGCATTGCAATAAGAGCTTCTCAAATATTCATTTGACACAGATTCCTTTTATTCTGTATGAAAGAAATTTGTTCTCTTAAATATTTAAGGCCATTTTTATTTGGCCGCTTTTTCTCTTAAATTACTTGTTTTTATAAAACTGATAATTTAATAATTTAAAAGTCAGTGTGACTGATTTGGGGGAGGGAGCTCGAGACAGCGTCTCTCTGTAGCCCCAGCTGGCCTGGAACTTGCTATGTAAACCAGGTTGGCCTTGATCTCACAGATATCTGCCTGCCTCTGCCTCCCGAGTGCTGGGACTAAAAGCATGTGCCACCACTCCCAGCTCAGTGTGATTGATTTTTGATGATCAGAAATAGCAAATTATTTGAGATGTTTAATTTGTTTTAAATAAACTGCCAGTTTATTTTTGAAGCACATTATAAACTAATCACTTCTAAACAAGCTTCACTGACCAATACATAATTCAAGACAGAAAAAGATTAAAACAACTGTAAAGAATTTTTGGATGATGAAACAGCTTTTTATATAAACTAGGTTCATCAACTGCATACAGAAATTAAAGCTTATTTTCAATTAAACTTTACAATGTGATTCCAAGAAATGATGACCTAGTAAAAGCAAAGAGTACCCCTGAAATGCTGGCTGCTATTCTTGGTGTTTTGTGTACACTTTCCATTGTCACAAATGCTTAAAAAAAACAAAACTATGGATTATCTAAACAAAGTGTGTTCTTCACAATATCACTTTTTAAAAAGCCATTTATAACTACAGGGAATATTAATGCTCACTAAGTGCCATATTATCATACTGTCTCTTCTGACATTGGGACTATTCCACTGGGGCCAGAAGACTGAATGTCTAACCATGGCATACCCTGTCTTTCTTTGTGAACTGTGAATTATAAACAGGCCCTTTTGTGAAAGTAGCAAACTTGCTTCTAACATCTGACTGGCATTCTTGGTAGAACCAAGGAAAACGGCTCTTTCCTGGCTGTTTTCTGGGATATTTGTGGTGAGATAGCTACTTCGACAAAATATGGGAGGGAAAATGAAGTAGAAATGTCATTTGTTATAGATAATAATGACTAGGATATCCCTCAATGGAACAGAATAATATTAAATATTAAAGATGATTTTGACAAATAAGACATGAAAAGTTTTAAGACTAGCTAGAAAACTAAGTGTCTGGAGGCTGTGGCATTGAAGTCTAGGATGAAGACATACATATCAAATCTATTCAGGGAGCGTCTTTCACTGCCTTCAAGTCCGAAATTTCAGAGTTCTGAACACTTGACTCTATGCATAGTGATGAATTTGGGCTCAGACTTTTGTTGTGGTGGTTGCTTAGCTTTTGTCAGGAAAAAATACGAGTGTTTTAAATTTTCTTTCCAAGAGTAGGGGGAGGGACGAAGGGAGGGAAAGAAAAATTAAACGGTCCACAGCCAGTCCGTATAATTTGAGGTTTTCTCACTAACCTCCCTTGGGAAATTACAACGTGACCTTTAATCGGGAAATAGTAACTTTATTACGTTTATCTGCTTGCCCCCTCTTCCAGGATCGCGGGACAAGCTGCCCTCTAGGAACTCGGCACAGGGATTGTCCAGCGCTGCCCCCCCCCCCCACTCCCCGCAGCTGCCTCCCGCAGGGCCTGGGACCTGGGGCGCGCCTGCCTGCCGGCCCTGCTCTGGAAGGCCAAGGCCACAAAGCCTGGGCCTGGAAGAAGCTCGGTTAGCTTCGGTGTAGCGGGAAGGCCTTCCAGACGCCGCACAGCCTCCGGGCCGCTTCCCAGGGAGGCTCCTCGGCATCCCCGCCGGGATGCTGCACTGGAGGTCGCCCGCGCCCGCCACCGAGTCCAGGCTCCGACTCTGCCCTCCCTCGACGGCCAGCCTTGGTCCAAACTCCGTTAAGCGGAGCTCCAGCTCCTGTCTGCAAGGTCCCAGCCGGGCGCCCCTCGCCGGATCTCCCCGCGCCCCAGCCCCGCGGCCACCGGGCCAGGCCTGCTCCTCCTCACCTGAGCGTACTTGGCTTCCTGCTCCAGGGCCCCCTTCTCCAGCCCGTTCACCGCGTGCGGGGCCGCGGCGGGGAAGTTGTTGCGGCCCAGGCTGCTCCACTCCTCCACCTTGGGGCTGTGGTAGGGGGAGCTGTCGCTCACTGCCAGGAGGAAGGAAGATAGATGTCAAGCTGAGCGCCTAACCCATGAGCCCCCTCCTGAGACGGAACCCGAATCCTTGACCATAGTGCTCTGGGCTAAGATCTCAGGTCGGTCCACTTCGCTAGGCCTCCTAGGGGTGCTGGGCCCTGGCGCAGACTCCTGGGCTTCCAGCCTAAGACCTCAAGTTTTATTGGCCTGAAAGTAGACCTCTAAGTGAAGTTTCACTCACTCTCGCCTAAAGGAAGATTTTTCTTTCTTTTTTCAACCAGCCTTTGGTTTTATTTCTCCCTTCTTGGTCTCCCAGGGAAAGGAATGGAAAAAAAAAAAAAAAAACTTGAGAGTTTTCCAAAATGGAAGAAAGATCCCGAACCTCTAAGGTTGGCTATCTATTTCTTACTTTTATAAAACGAACACCACTCCTTTCAGTTGGGGTAACGAAGATGTGCTCTGCAGAAGGCTGAAAAGAGGGAGAGAGAGAAGTAAAGTGTCCTAAGTGTGTCTTCGTTGGTACTGAGAGATATCCAGAAATATTCTAACTGCATTTTGGGGATCTGGTACTTATGTCAATAGACAGAACAAAAGACCTTCACAGTCCTCTGGAAACAAATAACTAAACGACGCCCAAAATATACACGCAAAATATATGTACACAAATTCCCCTTTGTGTGTACATGGGTGTATATTACATGTTCTGCCTCTCTATACATTGGATGAGTAAGCATAGCATATTACTATAAAGAAGAAAAAAGCTGTAATCACCACTGTGAATAACATTGGTGTCAGCAGTAGGATTATAGAGAAAATGACTTTTTAGGTGTCACAAAGAGAAAATGAAATAATGGGCTAAGAAAATGAAAGTAGAACTTATGGTTAAGAAGTGAAACAATCTGCTATTCCTTCTGTTCTTAAAAAGACACACACAAAAAAAATTAGGGTAAGGTGTCTGCCATGGTGCCTGTGGTTACACACATTGGCATCTTCAAATGACCAAACCCACTTTAAAGAGGAAATATCTGAAGATAAAACGTGTCAAGTTTCTGTTTCTGGGCCCTATGTGTGCAAGTTTGACAGTGTCATTATAACTTGATTTTAAACACTTCATCTGACACAGTGTTTCAAAGGGGATAATGATCATTTGGAGAAATTCTCCTTTGATAGTCACAGATTTGTCAGAAACCAGGTTCTTTAAACCTGTCACCAGAATGAGTGACAATCTGAGAGGAACTCCGCTCTGAGATCCAGTACTTTTCTATTGACATTTGCTCTTCTGGTAGGATCCCTGAGGAGGAAGGTCTTTTCAACTGCCAGCCCTTTGCACTATGCCTCCCTTTCACCTCCAAACAAATAGATTTTATCCCTATTTTTACACAGGAAACCATGCTTGGTCCAGAACTCTTGACGATCTTTGCCTTCCCAGACAAAAGGCAGTCAGTGGGCACAAGCCAGAAGTTATCTTAAGAAACTGAGATCCCCCCATGAGCCTCCATTTCTGCTGATCTCACACTTTCCCATGAACAGGGGCTTCCTTTAAATGTCAGTGGGGTCAGTTTATCCTATAAATCAAGGGCAATTCTCTCCAACTTAAGTTCCAACTAGCTCCAAGTAAGACAAAACTGGACTCATAAATTCGCAGTTAGAAAACAAGATGAGAAGTCACGGCCCTGCTTTAATGACTTACAAAGGTAATTATGCCAACATGGTGCCAACTGCGAAAGGGAGAAAATAATTAAACTGTTTTCCCCTTTCCTGTTTAATTTTTACTCTGCTCATCTTCAACGCTACAATGCAAAATTAATGCATTAAGGCTCTAATGCATTAAGTTCTGCATCTAGAGCATTTTTATTTTCTTTTCCCCCTATACCACGACGCCTTTTAAAATGTATTTATAACAGCACGGTTAAAGAAAACAAACTCTGGTCTCCTGCGGAAGCGGGAATGGGGAGGGGGGGTTCGGGGGTGCTGGAGAATTGTCCTGACCATACAGAGAACATGCCCTGGACTTCAGAGAGGTTCAGGTTGAGAAAGGAAAAGAACAGTGGAATGACAGCACTGAAACCGGGCAGGTACTAGACATCCGCTTGTACTTGCAGGTACCAGAGGACCCCACGGAAAGCGGCAAGCTGGGGGGTGGGGGACCAGACACCACAGTAGGGCAGCATTGAATCCATGAGCATTTTGTCATTGCCGGTTGCCGGAATGAGAGAGAGAGAGAGAGAGAGAGAGAGAGAGAGAGAGAGAGAGAGACTGAAAGAACCGAGCAAGAACTTAACAGTAACCGGGACCTCAGTCTCCGAGGAAAATGAAGTGAAGCATAAGAATGAAACCAATTAGGTGACATTTGAACTTCCTGCCTGAGCAAATTTGGCCTGATTACCAGAATCCGAGAATAATACTACAATTTCCACAGAGTGTGGGACTCCTAGCAGCAGCATCTGATCCCCAAGCTGGTAGCCGGCATCAGCATGTGCCTGCCGAAGCCCCAGGCAGCCTTCGGCCTCCAGGGCTGCGCCCGGACCGAGGGCCGCGCTCTCCTCGCAAGCAAGCGATCGGAGAGGCGGGGAAGGGTGGAAAATGCGAACCATGTGTTGGGGATGGGGGATGTTATGGGTCTGAGATGGGGCTGGAGACTGTGTGTGGCAAGGAAACAGAGGGCAGGAGTTTCAAGTTAATGAGATCAGGACACCCCTGGGAAGAATCCTTAGGTTTCCAAAATAAAAAGCCTCAGGTGGCGGGATAGGCGCCCACCCTGACCCAGATACTAGGATCCCGCTGGCTGCGCGGACTGGCCCTGCTTAGCCTCCCGTCAGACCTCTCAGCCCTTACCTTGGTCGGTGATGGAGCGGATGCCCAGGATGTCGGTGACGGAGTGCGAGGAGGGCCAGGTGCGGGGCATGGCCACCGAACCGGGGATGGCCGGCACCCCAGGTGGCGTGGGCACCTTGGCGGCCGCCGCGGTGATGGGACTCGGGTACGAGTAGATGTGGTTGTAGGGCAGCGCAGGCTGCGGCGCCGGCTGGTGCTGCTTGTAGGAGTCGTAGTGGCCCTGCTGGGCCAGGTTGCCGATCTTGTTGCGCAGAATGCGGCTGATGGAACTCACCGAGGGCACGTTGTACTTGTCGCAAACGCCATCGGCCAGCAGGCGGTCCCGGATCTCCCAGGCGAAGATGCCGGGGTCCCTCTGCTTATAAGTCCGGATGTGTTTCACCACAGTAGGGGTGGTGACCCGGGGCTTGCTGCCCCCAATGGCTCCTGGCAAAATCGAGCCGGTCTCATTGTAGCGCGCCAGGATCTTGCTGACGCAGCCGTGCGACACCCGTAGCTGGCGGCTGATGTCACAAGGTCGGATGCCCAGTTGGGCTAGTTCCACGATGCGAAGCCGGATGGCGTTGGGCAGCGGCCTTCCGTTTACGAACACTCCTCCCAGCTGGTTCACCTCCCCGAAGGCTGGCTCTGCAAGAGGAGCACACGGCGCGCGAGGACGCGCACCCGCTGCTTGGGACAGCTGCTGCCACTCGGCCTCCACCCGCGTCCGGAGCCTGCCTGCGACACCCGGTCCCCGAACCTGGTGGTCCCGGAACAGCGCCGACCCACCCCAGACAAGCTGCGGCCGGACCTCGTTCCTGCCGGGCGGGCTCCGGGTACGATCAGGGAGCTGGCCGGGAATAGGCCGAGGTCCCGGAACCCGGCGAGGACCGGTCCTGGCGCCCCAGCGCCGCTCCCCGCCCGCTCCGCACCGAGTCCCTGGCGGCGGCTCCCAGCCTGCACCTCCCCCTGCGCCGCACCTGGAGGGCCCCGCGGTCCGACAAAGTCTAGGGAAAGCAGTTTGTTTGTTTTTTCCCCCTGTTTTGTTTGCGTGTGTAAACATGTGTGAAATAAAACTTGGAGGGGCACTGGGGCGGCGGGACTCTGCTCTCTTATCATCTGAAGATGCCATCGACCGCAGCCCAGCAGCCGGCGTTCAAGCTGAACTGCTGCGCGCCCTGACCCTCAGCTGCTCCCACAATTTGTAGGAACTCTAGCAAAGTCAATAAGGAGACTGTGAGCGCCCTGGCGCTCCCTCCCTCCCTCCCCGCCCGCCGCTCCCTCCCACCCTTTTAGGTCCCCCTTCGCCACTCACCCATTGCTCCGAGCAGTACACCGAGCTGGCCCCAGTTCCGCACTCCCGGAAAGAAACTTTTCTTGCAGTCTCACTGGTCCGGCCTGTCGCAGCTCTGGGCTGCTGCTGCCTCAGCTTCTCCCCAGGAGGAGGCGACGACGGTGCAAAAGGAAGGAGTAAAAGGAAGTCTGTGCCCGGCAGAAAGAGGCTTGAGTTCTGCATTTCAATCTAGGCAGCAACGTGGGCTGGGCTGAGCCGGGCCGGGCGGCTCCGTCTATCACTCACGAGAGACACACCCAAAAAGAGGTGGGCCCGAGGGCGAACTGCTCTGTAATTGGTGCGGGCCGGTGAGTGACAACGCAGTCCCGGGAAACTCCTTCCGCTGGCGTTTTCAGCCTGGCTCTGCACCTGAGAGACTAAATGCGATGAATTTGAGTATTTGACGTCTTCCCAGGGGCGGCACAAAGACACAGCAAAATCAAGCTGGTAAAAATGCTGAATAAGCGAAGGAAAGCGTTTGGTCTCAGTGTGAGTGACTTCAAGCGGTTAGGGACCCTGGGACACCTTGAGAAAGAGATGAGCTTCTCAGAATCGAAATTTCAGGTTAAGAATCTGTTGTGGCAGGCTAACGCCTACGTCAAAGCAGAGCTCGAGGATGTCTGATGACTACCTATCATGTGGCCCTCGGAGACTGTCAGGAAAGCAACTGTTACCCAGAAATTCTACATCTTTTCAACCCACTCCAAGTGAGGAGAGCCCAGGTGTGAGAAGACAGGCCTTTTGGAGAGGACAAGGAGAGTCCGGGCTTGAGATATTAAGGACAAGGAGTCCCCTCTTTGGGGAGCGCCTCACATCTTGCCCGCGCGGCTAACCTTCAACCACCCAGGATCCTGGCAGCGGCTGGTGCCCTCTGGAGAATTACTCCTGGCTAAAGCGAGCTCACCACCCATCTCAGAACCATGACTCCTCGGTAGCAGAAGCCAGCCCTCCTCTTCTTACACAGGGCTCAGGGCCATGGGCTCTCTGTATTAGAGTTTGCTAGGGTACTCAGCACCAGAGAACCATGCAAAAGCATTTGTTATCTTTTGCATCTTAATATGAAGGACAGCCCAAAGAAGGTACAATCAAAGGCTGCGTTTGTGGATATGTATGTAATCACACACACACACACACACACACACACACACACACATACACACACACACTTCATTTTAGCTACCAGATTTCCTACAGTTCTACCATTGGTGAATTTTCACTTCCCCTCACCCTAAGTCCAAATTGGACAGTACACTTTTGAGCAAAGGAATTTATTTATATTTGAAATAAAGATTGTGAAAATGTGAACAAAATAAGTTGGGGAATACTTTTAATGAATTCGGGAGCTTGCACTACTTCTGAAAGAGGAGTATAATTCTACTTTGCCGTCAAACGTGCTCCCCCTTTGAACACACGATTTGGGTGGATGCTCCCACAGTCTGGAAGGATGAGTGCGTTTCAGGTTTACACACAAGGAAATCAAGTAGACCTGGTTTCTCAGTGAGTGACAAAAACTCAGCAAACTCATCACCAACTGTGTTGAAAAGGAATGGCAATCTCCAGACACCTGCTGCTCTCTCCGAATTCAGATTTACTAAGATTGTGATGGATTTGAAAAATAAAGATAAATCCAAATACCTTTGGTTATCATCAGAAATCTTACAAATTTTCATAACTAGAAATACTGGAAATTAGTTCCTTTTTGGTTGTGGGTTTAAAGCATTTTCCAAGTTTAACTTGGGGTTTTACCCTGGTCTCCCCACAACAAGGCTTATTGTGTGACACAGACTGATCCTTTATCATGAGGAGAACCTTGGGAATCCAAGGTTTCAGAAAGAGCATCTCTTTCAAGCTAAAGTGTAAATTACTTAAGACCTTGAGAACTTTGCAGGTTTTTTTTTACACAAAGCAATGGCCACGCTCTGCAGCTGGAGACGCTGCAAAGCAGTGGCCTCTTCTCATGTTCTGTGCCCTACTTCAGGTCACCAGGTTTCACAGCCTTCTGTGCTGGTATGTAGGGACAGCCTGTGGACTGGCAAGACCTGGTATCTGAAAGAGAACCTAGCTGCATCAACCCAGAGAGATCTTGAGACCCATATGGCTCAGTACTCTGGCTTGGGGATTTAATATGAAGCACCCTCTTATCTACTGCCAACTCCTTCAGCTGTCACACATCTCCCTCCCTCACTCTTGCACAGGTCCACTGCCATCTACAGGTTTCTACCTGCTGAATTTGGCTGTTAGTGGCATTGGTCTGGTCTTATCTGCTGTGATCTCCCTGGGCATGCTCAGGCAACATTTCACTGGGCATTGGTCTCCACCTCGGTGTTCCTCAGGCCCACCCCAGACTCAGTACATTCAAGAGCACCCAGTGAATCAATCTTGGGCACATTGGACTATTTATTAAGCATCAGTGAGAAAGCAAAGCCTGCACTTGGGAAACTTAAGGAGCTCACAAGGGCCACTGCATTTCTAGGAAAAGACTGATGCTTCAATTTTTAGTGGAAAGTCTTCCATTTTACAGTGTGTGAAGGACAAGTCACCAGGGATCCCGGAGCCCGAGCAAAACAAAAAACAAAGAAACAAACAAACAAAGACTCTGATGTGGGGGAGGGTAGAGGAATGAGGATGGGACTACCAGAGGAGGGAATTGGGGGGAGACACTAAGTGCACCCCAATGGGTACATGGAGAAAGAGCAGCAGTCACCTGAGGTCAGTGCCCCCTGGTTACTGCAGCTCTGAATCCGGAGATCACACTGGAATCAGAAGAATTTCTACTGAAAAGGAAAGTTTAAGACCAGAGCCAAAACATAACCAGTGCGGCCTCCAGCTGCTCTGCAAGGGAGAAGCCTTTCGCTAGGCGCTAAGGCCTCCTCCTGGCGACCCCTTCTCTGGGTAAATATTTACTCTGTATGAGACTGGAAGCTGGAAGGCCATAGGGTGTGAAATGGGAGGTTACACCGAGATTCAACACACTTGGCACTGGGTAGCCTGGGTAGAAACCAAACAGGGAACTCCAGGGGCAGCTAGGCCCCCCACCAGGCTGGGGAGCTTCACCCCAGCTCTTCTTTTCCTCTGATGGGCTCTGTCCCCACCAACACAGGCCAGATGCCTGTAATAACGTCTTCATAAATCTGTCAGAGGTCCCAGCGTCACGTGCTGTCACCTGTGGCGCGCCCCTCTGGACACTAAAAGGAGAGATGCGTAGGAACTGTAATCTAACTTTTCCAAGGCCTCTTCCAGTGGACCTGCAGATTGCACCTCCACAGCTATGGATGTAAAAGCACAGCACTCCAGGCTGAGAGGGACCCGGGGAGACCTCACTTGATCCCAACCTGCTCTGAGGACAGGTTTTTTTGTTTGTTTGTTTGGTTGGTTGGTTGGTTGGTTGGTTGGTTGGTTTTGTTTTGGGGGTTGTTTGTTTTGTTTTGTTTTGGGTTTTTAGTGAGTAGGTCGGTGTTGCTGAGGGTGGCAGGGTAGGGCGAGGGGAGGTGTTTGTGGAGGAGGCCCTCTGTTCTCAGTTGCACTTCTGACAAGCACAGCTGCTAGAGAACATTTTCCTGAATATAGCAACTGGCCCCTGCCTAGGAACTAACTGGTCTAATCAAGAAAGGCCCAGGTGACCGAGGTGTCATTGGGTCGCTGGGAAGCTAGGGAAGCAGCCGGAGTCCAAGTTCTGGGACAGGGAGTTTCAGGGTACAGTGAATTCTTCCAGTTGTCTGCGGGGTGTGATTCAAACTCCAGACCTCGAGTGCGGTTGTCCCGCAGGATGCCTCTGCCTGGTGAATGCGGGATTGTGTAAGGCTTAGAGAGAGACTCTTTGAGGTGCTCCCTAACCTGGGTCCTCTCTTAAGGCAGAGTCTTGCATGGTTTCGGGCGACTCCTCCACCCATTGCGCTTCCCAGAAAGTGTCAGGGCAAGTGCGACTGAGCAAAGGCTTGGTCCATCCTGGGCACGCTAGCATAGCAGCTCTGCGCGGGGAGCTGCGAGTGGTGACCTTGGCTAAGGGAAACAGCCATCCCGGGTTTGGAGAGAGCCAGCACTCTGGGCCTGGGATAGGGTAGGAGGGCGCAGGAGGCGCGCGCGCACTGACCTGCTGGCCTGGGCTGCTCAAGACCGCGGTCCGACGCACAAGCGCAAGGAGAAGCCAGAACCCGCAGGCGACCCCAGTGGAGACCCCGGACTCTGGAGGATTCGCCTTCCGCTGTCTAGCCTTCCGTCTGACGGACTTCACTCCCCAGGAGCTGCTCCTCCACCGCGCAGAGAAGAAGCCCTTCCGAGCGATGGACGCGGGCGCAGAAACTCCCCAGCGGGCGCGCGGGGACCAGGCGGCCAGTTGCGAGTGCAGCGGGCTGTGGGGTCTGCCCGGCGGGCTGCTAGCGCGCATCGCCCGCTTTCTTCTTCCCAGGACAGGGGAGGGGCCTGCTGTGGCCTGAAACCCACTTTTCATTCTCCGCCTGCCTGTTTCCGATCACCCGGGGTTGGTTTTTCTGTTTGCTCACTCCTTCTGTTACAATAAAAACAATCGACATTTCTTTTCAGTTTCCCCATATTAGCGTCACTCAGTAATTGTTCTCCACCTCCAGCGCCCCTCCCGCGTTAAAGGCAAGCGGGATTGCCGGTATTCTGACATTGGAAGGCTTCCGAGTATATAAGCAAATCTTCCCTAAAGACTTTCAAGTAAAAATAAATAACGGCCAGCGAAATTGCTATGACCCTAACATCACTTTCTGAACACAAATTACACCCATTTTTCAGTTTTCAACAGTGGAATTGCTTTCAGAAGGACGGATCTGAGCCTCATGTGGTACGGTTACGTTTGTTTATTAAAGCCTCAAATGAAAAGGAACCTATTTTTGCTCAAGGAGAAAAACTCTCGTGACTTCGGGACAGCAAGTGTAAACCGGGATTGGATCCCGACCGACCGAGGGGCAGAGACTGAGTGGATCCTGAGCGTAGGCCAGGCGGACCCTCTAGCCATCAGGAGGGGGCTTCACCTTGCCAAGGTCACTATTAGTAGAGGTTATGAGAAGACGAAGTCGCATTACGGGTCACTCAAAGATCTTGGGCTTCTGCGCCAAGGGCAGCAGCAGTGTGGGAGAAAAGCGGAACTGTAGGTTCCTAAGGCACAGCTGTTTGAGGGCCTCCCCTTCGGGGTCTGTGGCAGCCTCCGCGAAAGACCCGATTGGCCTAAAGCTGTCTGGAAAAGAAACGAACCAGGCCGCTCCTCTAAGCCCTGGATTTGAGACAAGCACTTGTGAACCCAGGAGGGGCCTGGGGGTTGCCGTGGTCAGCTTATGCTCAACACAGCTTTATTGGGAGGTCAGGAACGTTCTCGGCTGTGGAATCCAACCACCTCGCTTCCTAGGGTAAGACCGGGCTACAGCTCGCTAGACCCAACTTTTGGATGGGCACAAACTGCTCACACATGCAGACGACCCGCTCTAGACCCGGTTTAGGGCCCTTGAAGGTCCTGAATCAGCCTACAAGAAGCATCTTGACAGTCACCAGTGTATTCTGTAATGGAGCGACCTGGGACTCCTTCGTTACATGCTCTCTTTAACAGCGGGTGACTTCACGCCCGGGTCCTGGCACCTAGTCACTGGACAGTGCAGTTTGGCTGCATAGCCGTGCAAGGTAGAGGCCCATTGTTTGCACCCTGCCTCTCTCTCTGGATTCATTCACTCACCCAGCTCCGTTCAGAGTAAAGGAAACAGGGACTGGGGAAGAGAGCCAGAGTGGAAGTTATGGAATTTTTAAAAGATTTTTTCTAAGATTTCTTAGAGTCACCAGCTTGCATTCTCTGCGCACAGGCGCCTCTTCGCAGCGCCACCTACAGGCGGGAGATTAGATCCGGCTAGGACAGGACAGAAAAAAATTCCCGTTTCAATTTTCCCTATATCCTCGCCTCTACTCTGGATTCTAAACCTCCTATCTTCCTCCATCACATGCCAAGGCAAAGTACACACACCAAGGCGAACCCAAGCACCGGTGTTTTCATGATGCCCCCCAAGCCTCTTCCACGCCCTTCCCGGCCAGATCTTTTCCTCTCCTCGGGGGCCACTCTGAGTCACTGATATATATTTGGTCTTTTCGAGACAGGGTCTCCCTCTAGTCCCAGCTGTCCTGGAACTCACTCTGTTGACCAGGCTGGCCTTGAACTCACAAAGGTCCACCTGCCTCTGCCTCCCAAGTGCTAGGATTAAAGGCTGGGCTACATTTTCTCTTCAAGAACATACGGAACGTGCGCCACCACACACTGGTAAATATTTTAAGCTGTCCCTGTTCTAAGGCGGGAAAGCTATAGATTGAAGAGAATCTGGCCAAAAATAGCAAGACTGATGGAGCCGGTCTCTGCCACCTCATCCCACTGTTTGGTGAGAGCCCACAAAGGCAAACACAATAACCTGGTAAAGAGGCAGTACTGTCAATCAATCCTGTTGCACAACAGGCAAAACGCAGATTAGATTAAACCCGAACAATTGAGACACTGAAATGACATCACACTGTTCATCAAGCAGAATCCCACTAGGCCTTCACTGCTGATTGCTCTATCCATTTCCTGAGTCTGCAGGAGGAACTTCATGCTGAAGCATTACCACCCCGCAAGAAGCCACACCAAAGGTGTCTGCGCCAAAATGGACACTTCCTACCCCATTTGCATCTTAGAAAAAAGAATCTCCCAAGGCTGCACCCAGAGCCTGCCAAATGGGACCCCCATCCTAGGACTCCTCACTACTGACGCAAATGCCAGGGGCAAAGACACACAGGGCGCAGGGCCCCACTGACCGGAAGAGGTCCAAGAACCAAACTCCAGCAGCTCTCAGCATGGCTCTTCCCAGCCTATTCCAGAGTTTGGAGACGCCGTGCACTGAGACTGAGGTGGTACGTCCTGCAGAGACGCCCAGCCTCCTAGGAAAAAAGAGAGCCAAGGCAGGACCCAGAGGAATTGAGCTCTTTAGCTCTGCCTGTCTCCCAACTGTAGCACGTGCTCACAAGTTAAGGCTCCTGGTGTGCTAGGACCCGGTCAACCCAAGTACTGAAAATACCCAGCGTTGCTTTTCTGGGGATTTGCTCTGGTGTACCCCTTTGCGTGTTTCATTTAAAGGCCACTATAGTGATAACAAAATCAGGAGGTGCCTAGAAGCAATAAAATTAGACCCCGTAATTAACACAGCTAGCTGGGCCCAAGTGGCCAGGAAGCCACGTGCTGGAGTTATCTGTGCTTTCTCCGCGGCGTCTCCGAAGCACTTTTCCTTCCTGATTCAGGAGCATCAGCATCCTGTAATCCGTTTCAAGTCCTTTCCTCTTACATTTTCCCTGAACACAACGGAGAAATAAACTGTTTCACTTTCTAAACGTAATGTACTCTGAGAGACTGACAACCAAGGAAAGAGAAAGCCAGGGAGTAGATCCTTCTCGGGGCAGGAGACCTGCTTTAGCTGTGGACCCTGCAGATTCGGTCTGTCCTCTAGGAAATGAACTGTGAAATTTCAACCTGGTAATTTAGGTTTCGATAGAAATTTTCATCCCTAGGATGTTATCGCCGGAATCGCCAGAGTTCTGTAGGCCAGGAGCAACCTTTCCGAGATAGCATAGCGTGGACCCTTCCTTCAACTGCCCCAGCCCAGATTCGAAGCCTCAGGTCTCCTTGTGCCTAACCTGCATTCTCAGTGGAGACTGGGAAGAGGCTAGTAGGGCCCTCCGTCGAAGATTGGCTGGCCCAAGAGACTCCCTTTAAGGAGTCCAGGGGCAAACCTCTCCTCCTGCCAGCACATAAAAGTTCCACCCATGCAGTAATCAGCTAAAGAAAGACCTGGCCTCCCACCTCCCGACCGTGGTTTTGGCTGAACAGATCCGTGGAGGGTCTGAGCCCACCTCTCCTCTTCTCCACACTGAGAAGGGCCGGCTCTGGGAAAACCATGCGGTTTTCAATGGAAACACCGAAGCTTAAGGAAGAGAAATGTAACAACGAAATACACAGAACTGCCCCTGCCCCAAGTGTCTAACTTTTTAACAAGTCAAGAAAATAAAATACAGTATAATGTAATTGTAGAGTAAACGAATTTCAATATCAGGTCACTGTTTTCATATAATTCACCTTTTCATCAATGAAAATTTGCAAATTAATATGAATTAGCTCACACTTGTTTATTTTGTAGCACTGGTATGGAACCCAGGGCCTCACACTTGATAGGAAAGAAGCTGTATACCCCCAGGCAAATTCGCCTAAATTCCGTTTTGGTGCAAAACTAAACAAGAAATCCTGTTTTTGTGTATGTGTGTGTCCTTTGCATAGACACAAAAGTTAATTTATTTGAAAATTATACAGTGAAGGAAATCAGACCATCTAAAAGACCTTCATATATAAATACACAGATGTTTAAGTGCATATTTTAGTAACATAGAGTTTATGATAAGCATTTAATTTTTAAAAGTTACTTAATTAGGAAGGGCGGGCACGGAATATGAAACCAAGAGAGAAATGTCTTGAGGGGAGGATTTAGGCAAATAAAGGAGGGGCTTAGACAATGTAATGATTTTTACAGTTTTTGTTTTGTTTTGTTTCAGTTCTTAAAAATTTTTTTTATTAATTTTATTTATTTCTGTATGTGTATGAATGTACTGTCTGCATGCAAGTCTGTGCACCCGTGTCGTGCAATGCCGCAGAGGGTCTCGGATTCCCCTGGAACTGGAGTTCTCCTGGAATTGGAGTTTCAGATGGTTCTCAGCCGCCATGTGGGTGCTGGGGATCGAACCCGGGTCCTCTGCAAGAGCGGTCGGCGCTCTTAACCGCTAGGCCATCTCTTCACCTTTAAGTGGTTTATATACTAAAGTGTTACTGTTTGGGCTATGTTGCTGAATCCAGCCTGCAAGTTTAATGGTTTCACCGGGAGAGAGGGAATTGTAACAACTGGAGATTAGCACCTGAAAGCCCCCTGCAAGTCCCGGGTATGACGCAGCTGTGCCAGTCCTGCCATTCTGGATAGACTCCCTGGGTAGATCTAGAGGGTTGGGGAAAGAAGAATCATTCTGTTTCCTGCAAGATTAAGATGCCAGCCCTGAACATCGGCTAAAGGGTGAAGCCTTTTTTAAACTGATAGAAAGCCAAGGTCACAGCTACAGAGGACTTTTTAAAGCCCCCCTAGCACCTTCTTGCAGGGCTAGAGGTGTGAATCTGATGTTCTGGCGAGCTGACAACACAAATTCCCTTAGCAGATTTTATTACCAGAACGATTCCTATCTAGTTCCTTTGGGACTGCCTTCTGCGTCTACACATGGTTCTGTTCTTAGAGACACCCTTTCACTAGGGGGAAAAATAATGATCCCATTACTCAATGTAAAGAAATGCTCATAATGCCAGTTTAAGGCTAAAATTTTAAACCCCTGAAAGTCAGGAAATAGAAAAATCAAGATTTTTTTAAGTTGGGTTCAATCACCCTGGCTTCCCAGCTGTGATGCATGGTACATTTACAAGTCTCTCTAGCCAGGCCATTCCAGCAGCCAGGCTGCCCCTGCCCCTGCCACTGCCACTGCCACCGCTGTGTTTAAAAGGGAAAATGTCCCAGCACTGCTCTGGACTGAGCAGGTCTTTGCAGTCTGAATGCTTCCAACCAGCAGATTTCACTCATTACTTGTTACACAAAAGTAATGCAGTGCATGTATTGGCAAATGGGTTTAAAGCTAAAAGAAGAGCAAATTAGCTTATAATTCACAAAAAAGTCAACTCAAAACAAGATGGAAACATGCTAAAGATGTTTATAGACTCCCAAAGTCAGACACCAAAGCCATAGAGTTTCATTGTTCAAAGTCAGTTCTACATATTTCTTCAAATCTGACACAAAAGGAAGTCCTCAAATGGAAACCGATGATGCGAGTAGGTACATTTTTCTTTGTCACTTTCTCAGTTTTGCTTCAGAACAAAAACCTTTCTTCAATCTATAGTTTCCTCAAGAGAAAAGTGTATAGTAGAAAGATATGTTAATGGGGGCTGGAGAGATGGTTCAGTGGTCAAAAGAGCACATGGGCTGTTCTTGCAAAGGACCTAGGTTTGATTTCCAGCACACACATAGCAGCTAATAACCATTTGTAATTCCAGCTCTAGAGGAATCCAGCACCCTCTTTTAACACTAGTGCAGTTACATGCATGCAGACAGGAATATACTCATACACATAAAATAAAATAAAAATAATAAATAAAGCCAGATGCACTGTTTTAATCCCAGTACTCCAGAGGCAAAAGGCAGGTGGATCTCTGTGAGGTCAAGCAATGCCAGCCTGTTCTACATAGTGAGTTCTAGGATTGCTGGAGCTGCGGGGAGACCCTGTCTCAAAAAAGACAAAATAAACAAACAAACAAATATTTTAAAAGATGTTATTTAAGTTATACGAAATTAAGACACAGCTGAACAATTTAAGGATTATGACCTCTAAAACAGCTTCCTCGTCTGTTTCCTGTTTTAATTCAAGGTGTAGC
Source organism: Rhizomys pruinosus (assembly GCA_009823505.1). Lineage (NCBI taxonomy): Eukaryota > Metazoa > Chordata > Mammalia > Rodentia > Spalacidae > Rhizomys > Rhizomys pruinosus. The sequence goes on from VZQC01014940.1 coordinate 1,233,930, forward strand.
CAAGGAGGGCATGTATTTTCATTTGAAATCAGACTTATTTATAATATTTAGCTGTGAAACAAAATTGTCCTGAGACTTGCTATTCCTTCCATGACAAATAAAGAAAAAGAAAAAAAAAGAGGACAGAAAACAAAGGGTTAACCTTACAGAGTTTCTCTTAAAATGAGCCATGGCTTCTGGCCACAACATGCATATGATCAGTGTGTTTCATCATGGAACCGCTAAGGCACATGAGGGTTTGGGGGATAAAGGTATTAGGTGTATAGGAGACATCATTATTTCTATTAGAGCAAATTAGTCTCATTGAGGAAAATGTACCCTTAGGGTAAAATATACATTGGATTCTGTAGAAGGAATGAATAACATACACTTGGATGACACTACATAAAAGCTACATTTCTTTTTTCTCTTCTGAAAAACTTTCTTGTGTCAATAAAATGATGAAGGCAGAGTTATGCAGTCTGTACATGTCACCAGATGCCAAGACATAATTTGAGGTTTTATAACTCTATCACCCAGCTATCCAAAATCTACAAATATTTTCATAAGGTATCCCAAAGATGTACTTCTTATCATTTGACTAAACCTTAATTAACTAGATCATCCAGGGAAATATCTGTGAATAAAACTTGAAAGAAACATTTCATATCTTGTGACATTTTTCTAATGTCTTTGAACAGAACTGACTATAAGAAAATGAAGTGTGCACATTGCTATACTTCATAATCTTTTTAAACCTGAAAAGCTTTTGGAAATCCACTTAGTTACTATCTATACTTTCCCTAGAATCTGGTGAAAGGAATGATCAGAAAAGTGAATCCTTCTAAACCTTCCCAGAAAAGAAAATATTTTCATAGAGTTGAATAGTGCTCATTAATGATCTATTAATGTGACCACAATGAAAAATAATGTGAAGAGTCTGAATAGCTTTTCCTAGGAAAAGAATATTTATTCTGAGAAAGGGTGCTGAAGGAAGAAGAGAGATCTAATTTCTGTACTAAGTTAAAGCAAAGACAATTTCTCTCAAACAACAGTCTTCATCTCAAAGAATCTAGAAAAAGCAAAATGGATTTTAATACTGGGATTTATAGCAGAAAGATATATACACATCATGAATTAAATTTTCTGCTATTTCTAAAGAATGCTTTGCCAATAAGTTTAGTCATGTGGGTCTCAATAAATAAATGTAACCATTTCAAATATAAGGAATATTTATCAACTTATAGATATTTTAACTTATCCCTGAAATTAGCTCACTGTGAATTTTTTTTTTTTTGGAAAGCTCAAAAGACTGAATTTAACCCCTACACACACACACACACACACACACACACACACACACACTATTTTTTTAGTGCTAGGGATCTAATCCAGGGTCTCACTACCAATGAGCTACATCTCAGGCCTCCATTTGTTCCTAAGATAAACAAACCATACTCAGCTCAGTCAGTGCTAACTTGAAAAAAACACAGGATCTTCCTCTTGATGCAAAACAGTACTTGTACTTATGTAACTGGGAATATAAAATAGTAACTCAGAGGTCTACAGCCTGTACCTACTACCACTTAGGGGAAGAGATGTGAGTTTGCTCTTTCTACTACTTCCTCCTATGTACCCCACTTTCCTTAGTTCTGTCTCTATACCTTTCTATGAAATACTACTTTTCTCAAGCACACACAAACACACACACACACACACACACACATGTACACACACCATTCTATAGAAGAAAGTAGCATTTTGCACAAGATTTTGATTTCTAATTGTTCCTTCCTGGTTAAAATTCCATGAAATCCCCCAGATATTTTAAGGCACATCAGGAAACTAAGCATGACATTACCAAGATGAGTTCTAGTGAGCTCATAAAGCAGTTAGCCTTCTTCATTTAGACTCCTAAACCACCATAAACACATGTATACTTGTATCTGTCTTGAAGCTTATGTTTTAAACAATCCATGAAAAGTGTATCCAGACCTTTTCATGTTTGGGAGGAATTAGCACACAGCTAACACAAGGTCCACCTCACCATCCGTACTTGCTCAGGAGTACTTCGCCCTAAAAGCAGGCACAGCAGCCTAAGTTACACAGAGCATGGAGAGAACATGGGCTTCAGCCAATCCAAAGTGGAGCCTGGGGAGATGAGAGGCTACTCCATTATCAGTGTTCTCTGCCTGGTTCTCTGATCCAGAGCTAAGTCCACACGTGCACTTGGCTGAACCATAAACAATGATGTTTCTGGTAGAGCCTTTGTAGTTCATCTCCTTCAGGCTTCTTGGAATACCACTTTGGGTTCTCCCGAGGTATAGTTCTAAGTGCTTCTCTCAGCTGGGGCAGATGCATTCCTCCAAACTCCTGAGTGAAGGTGGAGCCATTGCTAACTGTTCATGATCTCCTAATTCCTCCATGTACCAACTGGATTTTTAAACAGCTCCCTCTTCGGGTCACATGACAAACAACATATGGTCATTTGTTCCTTAGACTTAACACAAATGCAAATACTCTTTAACAATTCTGAAAGGTCTTCCAAAGAGGAATAACTCTCATCCAAATTTGAATCCAGGGTATGTTCTACAATGGATGGTTGGATCTAGCACATAGCCATATTTCCAAGAGAGAATAGAATGTGAATTTCACTGTTTATTTGTAAACATGAAGGTCAGAATGTCAAATTGCAGATCTTGGGTTCTCAATAAAAGGCTGCTCTGTTTAGCCTCCTTGAGTTCTTTTCTCCACTTATAGGAAGGAACAAAATAAAATGTTTTGTGGAAGTTTATATTGAAATGAGGTCAGGTAAACTAATGACTGCTTGGTATTTTATGGTAAGTTTTATAACCTTGGAGTTGCTATAACTTTCAAACGATCATCAATAAAGTTTTATTGCGAAAGGGTCGCCATGTGTCTGGATGCTTTTGCACATAGTAAAGGCACGCTGCCCCATTGGCTTAGCTCAACAGCTCCTTTTCACCCCTGCCATAAAGTCTTCTTCTTTTTATTGAGGATTGAGAAGTCTTCAGGTCAGCTCTCTTTGTCAGGTCAGGATGGCAACACAGGAACTTCATGGAAACTACTCATGGTTAAATGGTCCACCACAACCAAATTTTCAAAATGTGGTAGGATTTATTCATTTAGATTTTACAATGGGCTCTTTTTGTTGTCTGAGAAAAGGTCTCACCATGTGATCCTGCTGGCCTGGAACTTACTCCATAGAGAGGTGGGGAGGCAGTGTGTGTGTGCGCGTGGGGGGGTGGTGTTCCAACTTCTGAGAGCATTCCACCTCTGCCTCACCAGTGCTGGGATTGCTAGAATGTGACTGCAGATTCAGCTTTTTTTTTTTTTTAACGTCTTCTTGAGGCAGGGTCTCCCTGTAGCTCCAGCTGGCCTGGAACTACTATGTAGACCAGGCTGGTTTTGAACTCACAGAGATCCGCCTGCCACTGCTGGGATCAAAGGTGTGTGCCACCACCTCGGTTCTTCAAGTGGGATCTTTAAAATAAAATAAATAATAGTCCTGAGGAGAGGTTGACAATAGTTTACTGCAGAAGCGTGTATTTGAATGATATACCCTGTACACAAGGGCTGTCACTAAATAATTAGATGCTTAAGGATGATAATGGTCTCAAGGCAAATAAATTACAGTATTTGGGGCTCTTGAAAATAGCAGAGGATCTTAACAAATTTGTAGGCCTATCCTTAATTTTTTCTTTTTTTTTTTTTTTTTTGGTCTTTTTGTGACAGGGTCTCCCTGTAGCTCGGGCTGTCCTGGAACTCACAGAGATCCGCCTGCCTCTGCCTTCCTGAATTATTAAAGGACGGAAGAGAAACTGTGGGAGCTGTTGGGTGCTGACTGGAGCTCTAGTTTGTCGGACTGCCTCTGGATCCATCCCCAGAAAGACTTTCCAGGGTCAGACCAAGTTTTCCAGGGACTTCACAGAGGAAGCCCTCTGGCTCAGGTTCCCTTCAGCGTTTCCTAGTCCAAGACTCCAAGGAAAACGAAGATTTCGAGAATAATGGAGCAAAAGAATGTTAAGGACACAGAGCCAAAAGGAAACTGCTGCTTTTTCAACCGCTACTCTCTTCAGCCAAGGGTTGCAACAGGGAGAGTGACCCCAAGGAGAGCGAGAGGGAGGGAAAAAAAAAAAAAAACTGAAAATGGGCGGCGCGCACTTGAGCCACCTCGGCATTTGAGGATGAGAGCCTGCTTGTGGTCGGCCAGGCTCTCTGCTCGCGATCCTTCAGCCCTACTCTCTAGACCCTCATCCCCAGGCCCGCCACTTCGCAGTTGCTCTTGGGAAGGGCCTGGTGAATATCGCCCCCTCCCGGATTTCTGGAAACTCGCCTGCGCGGCCAGGTCTGCTCCTACCGCGGTCCTGCACTCCCAGCTGGCCCCGGCTACAGGTCCTCTTCTTCCGGTCTGAAGCTTCTAACCTGAGACTCCAGATCCTGTCCCGCAGACCCATCTGCGGAATCCGGACAGCCGGAGTCGCATGCGCGAAGACCTCGCGGCTCCCCTCCACCTCCCCCCGCCCCCTCTTCCGCCCCGCTCCCCGCCCCGCCGCCGCCTGCCACGCGCACCCCTCCCAGGCCCCGTCCCGACCCCGCAGCCTTAAGTTTGGTGGCCCCCGGGAGCGGAGTCGAGGGTCGGCTTGGATTGGGGAATCGGCTCGCGTCCATCCCTCCCTCTCCCGCCGGGTCACCCAGAGCAGCCGCCGCCCAATAGATGGCGTCGCGGCCACCGCTACGGGAGCGGGTCTGCGAGAGGACCTGGTGGGTGGCGGGGTCCCCGGCCTCCGGGATCCCCTCGCTCCCCGCGTCTCGCGCCGCGGCGCAGGGAAGCGGCCAGGAGGGGATCCCGGGCGCGCAGGACCCAGTCCCTCCGGTGGAGCTCTGCGGGTGGCGGCCTGAGGTAGAGGGCTGTGGCGCCACCTCCCGAGGAAACCTCGCTGGACCTGCGCCTCCCCCACCACCCCGCCCGCCCTGGCCAGCTCCAAAGCCCCTTCCAAGGAGCCAAATCATCGTGTTGGAGCGACTTCCCTTCCAAACTCAGGGAAATGCCTCCAGAAGGGCCTGGTGTAAATTTGGGAAGCCAAAGATTGATGAGGGGAAGATTCCATTCCCGGTGGGGGTGGAGCTATGTACGCCCACAAGAGTCCCTAGGCCCTAGAGCTAACAGCCTTTAGAGACACCACAGCCTGGTGTCTCTATTTATTCCCCAAGGAAACTGGGAATCTAGGACCCTCTGTTCACTCCCCTACCAAGGCAGGCTCCAAAAGTAGGGGCAAGATACTGGGTCATTTCACTTCCTTCCCAGGGAGTCACCTCCTTACTTGAGGCTACTTGGAAGGAAGAAAGCTTTTCCTATTTGTTTATGCAAACAAGGTTTGATATTTTTCAGAATAACGTCTTAAGCAAGAAATTGAGAGAGGGTAGGGAAACCCCAGCCTTCTCAGAAACACAGAAGGGTTTTTTGGATGAGCTGCCTGCTGCTAAGTTCTCAGGCACCCCTTTCTTCAACTTCTCTGGCCCATTTTGAGAATGTTGTCTTCTCTATTAATTGTTCACTGTCATCTAAGTGGAACAATAACAGAGAAGAAGGGAAGTTCTCCTTATGCACTGATGGTCCCTATAAGCTCACCTTATTAAAACCAGCTCAAGTCTGATGTGAAGGGAGAATTTCAAGGTGGAAGCTAAGAGCTAGATCCTTTCTGTCCATTTGTCTGACAAGCCACTTTGGGTTATAAGCTTGCTAAAAGTATTCTTCCATCTTAATCCCGAGGAGAAAGTGCTGGCTCTTGTAGCTTGGATCTTAAATAACTCCCAAAGGCCCATATGTTGGAGAACTCCATATGGAGTTCTGGTCCCCAGCCTGGCAATACTGAGAAGTAGGAGAAACTATAAGAGGTGAGGGAATTGGGACATTTTGGGCTGCTGGAGGGTGCACTTGAAGGGAATCTTGAGACCCTGGCCTCTTCCTTTTTGGCTCTCTCTTTCTTTCCATTGATTAGGTGAGCAGCTGTACTCTACCATGAAAACCTCACTGTGATATGCTGCTTTACTAAAGGCTTTAAGCAGCAAGGCCAATGGACCATGTACTGGAAACTCCAAAACTATGAGCAAAAATTTCTTTTTTACATGTTGACTCTCTTAGGTATTTGTTAAACTAAGAGACTACCAACTGCCTAATAAAGCTCTGGCCAAAGGGTCATAAATACCCATTCTTATTAGCCCAGAAAGGCACACTGGTATATCCCACATAAACTTATTAAGACCCTGTGGTGCGTCAGACACTGTGTTAGGGGCTGGAGAATAGAGTGACAAAGAAGAAAAGCACAACTTCTTAAAGAAAAGCACAACTTCTGCTTGCCACCACAACCTCCTCCCCAGAGGTCCAAGTTGTGCATGGCAGTTGCGTTGCCTCTGTTTTAGGCTCATGGAACTGGGGGGGGGGTGGCTTCCCACCTCCCTCTATGGCCAGCTAAGGTTTTCACTCCACACCAGGTCCTGGGTAGCCAGGCCCTGACATTGGACCGTCCCACTCCCAGGTGCCGAGAGATTTTCCACCATTTTTTTTTTGTACTTTCATCATTTTCTTCTACAGCCTAGGTGTACCTTCACCTGTGCCCCAGAGAAAATGTAAATCACGTAACAGGACTTCTAGAAAGAAAAAGGAGAAGAGCATTAGATGGGCTTGGGGGAGTTGCATGGGGCAAAGGGTGGATATATATAAAAAAATCCATGTGTGAAATTAATGAAAATATTACATTTAAAAAAAGTGCTTGCCACCAAGCCTGAAAATCTGAGTTGGATTCCTGGGATCTACATAATAGAAAGAGAAAACCAACTCCCACAGATTGTTCTCTGATCTTCTACACATGTGCTATGGTGTGTGCATATGTACACAATGCACAAGCATACACATAAATAATTAAACATAATCAAATTTTAAAAAATGAGTGGGTATAATGGCATTCAGCTTTAATTCCATCACTCGGGAGGCAGAGGCAGGCCAGCCTGGTCCATATAATGAGTTTCAGGCCAGCTGGGACCAAAATGAGACCCTGTCTTAAAAAGACCAAAAACAGCCGGGCATGGTGGTGCACGCCTTTAATCCTAGCACTTGGGAGGCAGAGGCAGGCGGATCTTTGTGAGTTCAAGGCCAGCCTCGTCTACAGAGTGAGTTCCAGGACAGCTGCGGCTACAGGGAGACCCTGTCTCAAAAAGACCAAACAAACAAACAAAAAGAACAAAAATAAAATAAAACAAAATATATTGGCTTCATCTTAGGGCTCTCTATAGGGCTATTTCTTTTCTGCAAAGGCAATTTTTCCCCCTTCTCAAATGTCCTCAAATGCACGTATCTTCTTTGGAAGCCAAGAAGGAGGCCAAGGACATAAAAGAAGCAGATTCTCCAGCAGAACCAAAACCTAGTTTTAAAATTCTTGAATCAAGTGGCTGAGGAACTATCTCTTACTTGAATGATTCACCATATATATGTTTTAGTCTTTCCTTATGGCATCAGTAAGCTGGTATCAAAAGGCCGCGAATCTTCTAGTCATCAAAAAAGATGCTTATACACAGGGCAAGCAGCTGTGTCTCTCACTGCCTGCTATGTAACTGGAGGCCTGTGCTCATACCCAGTTAGTAGGGCAGGTTCACACCTCTGCTTATTTATACCTCTGTGTTTCTTTCTTTTCTTTTTCTTTAAAAAGAATTCCCAGGCAGGGCATGGTGGCGCACGCCTTTAATCCTAGCACTTGGGAGGCAGAGGCAGGCAGATCTCTGTGAGTTCAAGGCCAGCCTGGTCTACAAAATGAGTTCCAGGACAGCTGGGNAGCCCATGAAAGAAAACAGCCAGAACTGACTAGAGCACAAGACATCAGCTCCAGAGAAAAGGATCAGAGTCTGCTAGCCTTTCACTTCTCCGGTGCAGATTCTGTGACACTAAGTGCCCTCCGGCTTTCTCATAGGCTTAGGCGGAGCAACAGGTCTCTGCGGAAGAGGGGATGCCTTTGTCGTTACCGCTAGAGGGTCCTGCAACATGGGCTATTCGGGATTGGGACCCCGGGGTGCTATACAAGGTTCCGTCTTTTCTGACCGGTACCATGAACAAAGCTTATTCATGAAACCTCTGGGAACGACTCTCACATGATTTGCACTTCATATCCCAGCCAGAGACTCTGAACCGATCTTGACACCGCCGCCCAACACCTCCTCGCTGGATCGAGCTCGCGGGGGGAACCCATGAGCTGTTGTGGGTGGCACAAACTGCTTTGCAAAGCTGGTATGTTCGTACGCTGAAGGATGCTTGTACCTCACAAATTATAGCGTCAGCTCGATGTATAACCAATACAAAGTGGCGATCACCAACTCTCACAACAACTCCCACACACAGCCCCACAATCATTCCGCACGGCCAGCATCGAACCGCACATTCGCCAAGCCACGCCAGCTCTCACCGCGCATGCACTGCACAACTGACGCTACTCGGCCGAATTGCCCAGGCCCGGCTACGGTCGCGCTTGGGACCCCGCAGCCTTAAGTTTGGTGGCCCCCGGGAGCGGAGTCGAGGGTCGGCCTGGATTGGGGAATCGGCTCGCGTCCATCCCTCCCTCTCCCGCCGGGTCACCCAGAGCAGCCGCCGCCCAATAGATGGCGTCGCGGCCACCGCTACGGGAGCGGGTCTGCGAGAGGACCTGGTGGGTGGCGGGGTCCCCGGCCTCCGGGATCCCCTCGCTCCCCGCGTCTCGCGCCGCGGCGCAGGGAAGCGGCCAGGAGGGGATCCCGGGCGCGCAGGACCCAGTCCCTCCGGTGGAGCTCTGCGGGTGGCGGCCTGAGGTAGAGGGCTGTGGCGCCACCTCCCGAGGAAACCTCGCTGGACCTGCGCCTCCCCCACCACCCCGCCCCCCCTCCAGCTCCAAAGCCCCTTCCAAGGAGCCAAATCATCGTGTTGGAGCGACTTCCCTTCCAAACTCAGGGAAATGCCTCCAGAAGGGCCTGGTGTAAATTTGGGAAGCCAAAGATTGATGAGGGGAAGATTCCATTCCCGGTGGGGGTGGAGCTATGTACGCCCACAAGAGTCCCTAGGCCCTAGAGCTAACAGCCTTTAGAGACACCACAGCCTGGTGTCTCTATTTATTCCCCAAGGAAACTGGGAATCTAGGACCCTCTGTTCACTCCCCTACCAAGGCAGGCTCCAAAAGTAGGGGCAAGATACTGGGTCATTTCACTTCCTTCCCAGGGAGTCACCTCCTTACTTGAGGCTACTTGGAAGGAAGAAAGCTTTTCCTATTTGTTTATGCAAACAAGGTTTGATATTTTTCAGAATAACGTCTTAAGCAAGAAATTGAGAGAGGGTAGGGAAACCCCAGCCTTCTCAGAAACACAGAAGGGTTTTTTGGATGAGCTGCCTGCTGCTAAGTTCTCAGGCACCCCTTTCTTCAACTTCTCTGGCCCATTTTGAGAATGTTGGATCACACCAGTTTTCAGTGCATCAACGGTGGCTGGTATGTGGCGCTGCCGTTCTGGATTTCCGTTGTGGTACGACATTACTGGCCACGAATACTCGACGGTACATGGCTGCCGTGTTAATACGAGTTCTCTGTTTAAGTACCGACAGGGACAACCTAAATAGATAGAACGGTGTACCGGGGTGAAGCACAGCCACAGCATGCTGCTCTCTATTAATTGTTCACTGTCATCTAAGTGGAACAATAACAGAGAAGAAGGGAAGTTCTCCTTATGCACTGATGGTCCCTATAAGCTCACCTTATTAAAACCAGCTCAAGTCTGATGTGAAGGGAGAATTTCAAGGTGGAAGCTAAGAGCTAGATCCTTTCTGTCCATTTGTCTGACAAGCCACTTTGGGTTATAAGCTTGCTAAAAGTATTCTTCCATCTTAATCCCGAGGAGAAAGTGCTGGCTCTTGTAGCTTGGATCTTAAATAACTCCCAAAGGCCCATATGTTGGAGAACTCCATATGGAGTTCTGGTCCCCAGCCTGGCAATACTGAGAAGTAGGAGAAACTATAAGAGGTGAGGGAATTGGGACATTTTGGGCTGCTGGAGGGTGCACTTGAAGGGAATCTTGAGACCCTGGCCCTCTTCCTTTTTGGCTCTCTCTTTCTTTCCATTGATTAGGTGAGCAGCTGTACTCTACCATGAAAACCTCACTGTGATATGCTGCTTTACTAAAGGCTTTAAGCAGCAAGGCCAATGGACCATGTACTGGAAACTCCAAAACTATGAGCAAAAATTTCTTTTTTACATGTTGACTCTCTTAGGTATTTGTTAAACTAAGAGACTACCAACTGCCTAATAAAGCTCTGGCCAAAGGGTCATAAATACCCATTCTTATTAGCCCAGAAAGGCACACTGGTATATCCCACATAAACTTATTAAGACCCTGTGGTGCGTCAGACACTGTGTTAGGGGCTGGAGAATAGAGTGACAAAGAAGAAAAGCACAACTTCTTAAAGAAAAGCACAACTTCTGCTTGCCACCACAACCTCCTCACCAGAGGTCCAAGTTGTGCATGGCAGTTGCGTTGCCTCTGTTTTAGGCTCATGGAACTGGGGGGGGGGTGGCTTCCCACCTCCCTCTATGGCCAGCTAAGGTTTTCACTCCACACCAGGTCCTGGGTAGCCAGGCCCTGACATTGGACCGTCCCACTCCCAGGTGCCGAGAGATTTTCCACCATTTTTTTTTTCTGTACTTCTATTATCATTTTCTTCTACAGCCTAGGTGTACCTTCACCTGTGCCCCAGAGAAAATGTAAATCACGTAACAGGACTTCTAGAAAGAAAAAGGAGAAGAGCATTAGATGGGCTTGGGGGAGTTGCATGGGGCAAAGGGTGGATTATATATAAAAAAAATCCATGTGTGAAATTTAATGAAAATTATTTACATTTAAAAAAAGTGCTTGCCACCAAGCTGAAAATCTGAGTTGGATTCCTGGGATCTACATAATAGAAAGAAAAAAACCAACTCCCACAGATTGTTCTCTGATCTTCACACATGTGCTATTGGTGTGTGCATTAATGCTACACAATGCACAAGATACACATAAATAATTACGTCGGATTACCATAATCAAATTTTTAAAAAATGATGCAGCGGTAATGGAGTGCTGGTATAATATTGCATCAAGCTTTAATCCCATCACTCGTGAGGCAGAGCAGGGCCAGCCTTGGTCCATATAATGAGTTTCAGGCCGCTGCGGACCAAAAGAGACCGTTCTCTTCAACAAAAAAGACCAAAACAGCCGGGCGTGGTGCACGCCTTTTAGGATCCGATCAGCACTTTGGAGGCAGAGGAGGCGGATCTTGTGTGAGTTCAACGAGCCTCTGTCTACAGAGGAGTCCAGGGACCAGCTGCGGCACCAGGGGGAGCACACTTGTCTCAAGACAAGAGGCCATAACAAACAAGACAGAAAGTACAGAGCACATAATAAACAACACCGGAATGAACAAAGCTTGCACAGACTATAATTGGCCCAGTCGGATTCTATAGGCTCTCTATAAGGGCTATGCTATTTCTTCTCATGCAAAAGCTCAATTTAGTTTCCTCTTTGCCAAATAGTCCTCCAACCAATGCACAGACATCGTCTCTCTCGGACAGAGCGACAGAACGAATGAGGCGCTCAGGATCATCAAACTGCAAGCAGTAGAATTCCATCTCCGCCACAGAACGCAAAACTCCAGTTTAAGAACTTTCATGAATACACTGAGGTGCGCTGAGACAGAATGGAATCTTATTTGCGTTCACTGTTGAAATGATGTTCCACCATATATATCGTTTTAGATCCTTCCTGTATGGCGACCCGACTAGTAGCTGGGTATCAACAGAAGGCCGCGAATGCTTCAGTCAATCAAAAAAAGGATGCAGTAATGAGCGGCAACGCGCTCGTGGTCTTCTCACTGCCTTGCTATGTAACTGGATGCCTGCAGCGTGAGCGTGACGGGTGGGGTGTGCTACCATAACCCAGTTAGGTCCAGGGCAGGTTCCACCACGCTGCTGCTGCTAATTCGCGTATGACCTCTTGTTTCTTTCTTTCTTTTCTTAAAAAGAATCTCGCACGGCAGCAGCGCATTGTCGTCGCCGCCGACGCGGCATCTTTAATCTAGCACATTGAGGGATAGAGCAGGCGAGTCTCGTGAGTGTCGTAAGGCCGCGTGGTGTGGTAATAAGAAATGCAAGTTGCATGATCAGTGGGGCACTGAGCGTGACAAAGGGGAGACCTTTTACTGCAAAGACAAATAAAAAAAAAAAAAAAAAAAAAAAAAAAGAATTCCCTTATTTACATGGTGTAAATCTTTGATTATGACTAACTAAAGATATTCCACAGGCTCACTCACCAAAATCCTGCAGAATTGCTGTTTGGACTGGCCACAGACTTGAGAAAACTCCTGACTGTCAGCTGTCCCTCAGAGCTCTCCCACAGGAGCTCAAGGCTGTAGTGGATTTGACTCCAGGAGTCAACCTTTCAGCCTTTCCCTGACTCTCTTTCAGAGGCCTCACTTCCTGTTTCAGTGGAAGCCACAAACCACAAGCTCTGGTAAGGTCAATAAATTTAATTTCCTTTTTTGATAGGGCTGCTGGAATGAGAAAATGCTTATATCATATTTGCATATTTTGTAGTTCAATAGAGCACATTTGTATAGTTCTTTTATTTTTGATTTTTTTATAAAGAACTTTTTTTCTTTTTATTATTATTATTATTATTATTATTATTGTATGAGTATACTCTCTGCATGTAGGTTGGTGCACCTGTGTCATGCAATGCCACAGAGGTCAGAAGAGGGCATTGGATTCCCCCGGAACTGGAGTTAAAGACCACCATGTGGGTGCTGGGAATCGAACCTGGGTCCTCTGCAAGAGGTGCTCTTAACAACTGAGCCATCTCTCCAGTCCCGGAATTCTTTTATTAATCTTAGTAAACTTCAATAGTCTACATTTGGAGATTGTGAAACAAAAAGAAAGACAAAACGGACAAAACACACAGGAGTAGAGCTGGCATCATTTACTCATGTTTTAGTAAAACATTTGACAAAGACTTTTTATGATAACCTTACAGATAATTTAACCTGGGTGACATAATGAATAGCTCATTCATTCTCTCAAATAGGGTTTTTATCTTAAGCATAGTCCATGTGTTAGAACCTGGATTTATATTTGATTGATTGATTGATTGATTTTGTTGTTGTTTTGCTTTTTTTTTTTTTTTTTTTTTTGAGACAGGGTCTCCCTTTTAGTCCCAGCTGGCCTGGAGCTCACTATATAGACCAGGCTGGCCTTGAAGTCCCAGAGATCCGCCTTCCTCTGCTGGGATCAAAGGCATGTGCCACCACGCCGGGCTATTTATTTTTATTTTACATATATGAGTATTTTGCCTGCATGTATGTAAGTAGACCATGGGCATGAAGTGCCCATAAGGACCAAAAGAAAGCGCTGGATCCTCTGGAGCTGGAGTTACAGGGGGGTTACTAGCTGACATGTAGGGGCTGGGAACTAAATCCAGGTCCTCTGCATGAGCAACCAGTGCTCCTCTGAGCCATCTCTCCAGCCCCTGTGCTTATATTTTAATAAAATATTTGACAAAGATTTTTTTGGGCATCTTTTTGAGACAGGGTCTCCCTGTAGCCCCAGCTGGCCTGGAACTCACTATGTATATCAGGCTGGCCTTGAACTCAGAGAGATTCATCTGCCTCTGTCTCCCAAGTGAGGTGTCTCCCAAGCGCTGGGGTTAAAGGCATGTGCCACCACACCTGGCAACAAAGATTTTTTTTTTTAATGGTAGCCTTAAGTCTAATTTAGCCTGGGTGATATAATAATGGATTGAATAGCTCATTCATTAATCCTTTAAAATCCAGGTCCTAACATATGGACTATCCTTCTTTAAGCATAGCCCATACATTAGGAGCCAGTGTCAGTGCCAGAGATACAAAGATAGATAAGCATTGCCCCAAGGAATGTCAGAGTTGGGCGAAGGAGGGGACATGTAAATAGACTATAGTATTAAGATAATACTATGGAAATGGGTTTAGACAGAAATACTGCAGAGTACAAGTGAGCACAATTATCTTCGCTCTCATGAAATTCATTGATATAGTCTCACATTTGTGGAATACATGATACAAGAAAAGATAAGAAATTTCCAAGGGGGACTAGGCATGGTGGTACAATGCCTATAATCTCCCACTCAGGAGAGCGATGTATGGAAGAATATCACAAGTTCAAGGTCAACCTGGTGAGACCCTGTGTCAAACAAAGGGACACATTAATGGTAATGATGATGATGACTAAAATAAGCAAATAATTAAATTTGTAAAAGCATACAATCAGTATTCAAAAATACCTCAGTAAGCCAGAGTAGTTGTGCACAAAGCACACTATAACAGGCAGATAAATGTAAAATTCTATACCCAGATACAAAATAATTATACCAATGTATGAAAATTCAACCAGGGATGATAGCATTGCTAAAACCAAGGTTTGCAGTTGATGCAGGCACAGCAGAAGCCTACAATGTCAGTATCCTTATTCTGTGCTAATGGGAAGGAGGTGTCCAGCACAAGTGTGATTAGAATCCACCACCAGAGTTGAGGCATGTCTCATTTCCATATTACTCCATTGAGAAATTAACAGTGGAAGTATTTGTGCAAAGAGCCTAAGCCACAAACATAGCAAAGGACCCCAAACTAAGTCATAGGAATGGCTCATAGAACTGGCATTGTTTAGAGACTAGAAGATTCAGAGGGTAAATTATAGGCCCCTCAGATAAGTGAAAAGGTCTTATATAGAAATAATTCTGCCAAGGAGCACAGCAAGTTCTCATTAGTTTACAATCTAGAGACAAATGGAGCGATTGTCCATGAGTTTAAATGAACATCTCTAGTGGATTTTGAGCTCCATTCATAGGCCAACACTTGTTCTTACTCTGTAACTTCAGCGTTTTGCTCATGGAAGGCAGTCAAAATGTTAGGGTAGAGTAGGAACAAATCTGAGACTAAATTGCAAAAGGGTACTATTGGATGATAAATTAAGCCAATTAATTTATTTACCAACTATAATCACTGATGTAAGTAAGGATTCGTAATTCAGATTTTAAAAATATTTTATTTATTATTTTTATTTTATGTGTATGAGTGTATCACCCATATGTGTGTAAGTATAACTGTGCTGTTAATGTCTGAGAAGGTCAGAAGAGGTTGTTGGATCCCTTGGAACTGGAGTTAGGGATGATTGTTAGTCATCGTGTGGATGGTGGGACTCAAACCCACGTCCTCTGAAAGAGCAGCCAGTGCTCTTAACAACTGAACCATCATGTGGATGGTAGGAGTCAAACCCAAGTTCTCTGAAAGAGCAGCCAGTGCTCTTAACAGCTGAGCCATTTCTCCAGCCTCAATGGTTCAAATTTTAATTCCAATCTTTGCTCACCTGTTTGACAAGGAACTTTTAACATCTTTATATTTTTTTCTTTCGAAAGAAAAAAAAATTCTTCAAAGTTGGCCTTAATGACCTTTGGATGGAATTCTACTTCCAATGGAACTGGTGCACACCCCATACATAGGTTCTTTTTAGAGTAAAAGGAACATAAGACAGTCTAGATTAGCTCTTATTTGAACTTAGCCATGGAGACAAATGAAATCCTGTCATTTGTAGAAATTAAAGGAACTGGGGGAAATCTTGTGGAATAAGTCAGACAGAAAGATAAGCATCACATATTTTCTATCATTCAGAAACAAAACAAAAGTGATTATGACAAGGTAGAAGATGGACCATCAGGGAAAGAAAGAAGACAAGAGAAGCTAGATGATAAGGTGTACATAATCAGTGGGGAATATATACATGTATGGGAAATTGCAATAAAATCCATCAACTTGTATAATTAAAATGTGCTAATAAGACATTCTGTAATTCACAAGATAGAAAAGACTCCAATTAGTTAATACAACTAATACATTAATTATGTGATTTTTTTTTTGAGACAGGGTCTCCCTTTAGTCCCGGCTGGCCTGGAGCTCACTTTGTAGACCAGGCTGGCCTTGAACTCACAGAGATCCGCATGCCTCTGCCTCCCAAATGTTGGGATTAAAGGCATGCGCCACCACGCCTGGCTGTGATTAATTTTTTTTATGGAAGTAGTTGCAAAACTCCACCAATTCCTCAAATAGATATATTCCAAGAATATTTAAGGTTACATAATCGTTTGCATCTGTGATCCCAGCATTTGGGAAGCTGAGGCTGGAGGATTGCCTGGAGTTGCAGGCAGCCTAGCTACATAGTAAGTTTTAGGCTAGCCTGAGCTACAGAGTGAAACCATATCTAAAACCAAAACAAAACGAGAGAGAGAGAGAGAGAGAGAGAGAGAGAGAGAGAGAGAGAGAGAGAAATAAGAAACTAAACAAGCAAAGAAAACCACCCTCTCTCCCATAAAAGGAACTATATTTAGTGGCAAAAACTTGAGTTTCCAAACTGGAGGTTTTAGTGTCATAATTTCTTGGTTAGTACAATGAATCATCTGCTCAAAAGGAAAGAACCACCCAAAAGGTGTGACGGCCTAAGTTTACTTAAATTCCTACACCTTTCTCCCATGTGAATTGAAATCTTTTCTTTTGGCCACCACCTTGCCATCCAGACTAAGAAAGACTGCTGGGAAACCTGTGAGCCACATGAGCCGTGGCCATGGGCCCCATCCTCTTCCAGGTGACTTTGGGAAGATTGCTATGAGGCGTTACCAGAGGCATGGCAGAGGAACCAGAGCTCCTGCCTCGATAAATTGTGGACATTGGTCAGTGAGCAGACATGGGTATGCTGCCCCAACAAGACAGGAGCTGCCCCCATTGAACTCCTAGGAAACAAGGCTGGAGCTGCCCCCATTGAACTCCTAGGAAATAAGGCCGGAGCTGCCCCCATTGCACTCCTACGAAGTTCTGGGGAAGGGAGAGTTCCCTTTCTATCAGCAAGAAGGTCAAGTTCTTCAGTAGCAGACTAGGGTATTGGAGGCCCCTGTGTCCTGGTGGCTTGAAGCTACACAGAGGAGATCATTAAATGATAAACAAATACTTCAAGGAAGGAGAAGAAGAAGAAGAAGAAGAAGAAGAAGGAGGAGGAGGAGGAGGAGGAGGAGGAGGAGGAGGAGGAGGAGGAGGAAGAGCTTTAATCCCACCACTCTGGAGGCAGAGGCAGGTGGATCTCTGTGAGTACAAGGCCAGCCTGGTATACATAGTGAGTTACAGGACAGCTGGGGCTACAGGGAGACCCTGTCCCGAAAAAAAAAAAATAATAAATGAAAGAAGAAGAAAAGAATTGATAATGGCTTTCAAGACAAGGAAAGGAATAGGCACATAAACAACCACTTACATATAAGCAATGAAAAGCACAAAACTTTCAGATAATAATGAATGGGCTAGAGAGATGTCTCTGCAGTTCAGAGAATTTGCTACTTTCAGAGAGCCCAAGTTAAGTTCCTGGCACCCGCATTAGGTGGCTCAAAGCCATCTGTAACTCCAGTTCCCAGGGGTTTGACACACACACACATACACACACACACACACACACACAAATAAATAAATAAATAAATAAATAAATAAATAATCTTTAAAAAAGATAATAAGGAAAACATTTTCTTGGAGGTAAACAATACATGAGGGGATTGAATAAGATAAAATTAATTCTTAAATTCTAAAAATCAAGACCTCTGTGTATTGATTTAAGGAAGCTTATATGTTTAAGTATTAGATGGTGCAAATTACTGTGGCAGAGTCATATGAATGTTTTTAAGGAAAGGCCCATTTGTATGTACGTGTGTATGCTCAGGACTTTTGTTCATGTTTGCTTAGTTTTGCTTTGCTTTAATGACAAGAGGAATAAGCTAAGCATAATATATCTCATCTTTAAGTGATCACTAAACATGTGAGGTTCATTGTAAATATTCTGGAATTGTCATTTAGAAAAGAGTGAAATTTGGGTCAGGATTTTGTTATTAATTAGAAAGCCATTTTCCCTCTCTGGATTATTTATAATAAGATTTAGAAGTTATAATAATTAATTCATGAGGATCCTTAGAGTTTTCAGGCCCTGAGATTATTTTGTGAGAAAGGTGTGGAAAATGGGAACTTTGCTCTAAGAAAAATTTTTAATCTCGTAAAATCCTGAGATTTACTTGAGCTCAGAATGGACGACAAGCTGCAGATCATATTACCATCCATGCTGTTGGTGTTCTGGCAAATCTTTCCTGGCTACAGCTGGATCTGAACTGCATAGCAAGTGATGCTATAAGGTAATCCTGGGGTTTCCCTTTCCTAGGTCTGAATTCTTTGTAAGCACATGGTGCAATTGCAGAGGAGGAATTGATGTCGGAGTTTCTCTAGATGTGAGGTTTGGAAGACCTGACTTCTCTGTCACTTCCTTACCTAGAATGCTTATCGGCACTTGAGCCTAAGTTTGCTGAAAATCCTGAATTCACTCTCACTCTCTATCCTTTCTCATCTCAGAACCTCCTAGCACATTTTCTAGGATTTAATGTGTGTTTCTGCTTTCAAGCACATGATTTTACCTAGACAATTTCTAGAGAAGCAAACAATTGTATGGAAAACACAAGGAATTACAGGTTGGTTTTGGGGTGATATATCCCCTTGTCATCCTCCAGCCCTCTCCAGCCACTGTGGAACTCTCACTGGTTTCAGAGAGTCTTAAATATATCCTTGTTCTTTGTGTCCTTTGTGAATACCTGAGGAAAAGCTGTTCAAGATAACATACCTTTAACATGCCTGGTGTTGGAATACTTAGGGATCAGAGTCAAGTGTGAGCGCACATGTGCAGCTCACATTGTGAGGCAAGAGGGCTCCTCCTGGGTCTCACATGCCTTTCAGAACTAGCCTTATTCTCTGTGGCAGAGAATGCCTTAAGGTTTCAATCAGTGATTTGTCAGCAACAGCATACAAGGTGTTAAACTCAATCTTATTTGGGTGCATTTTTATGATCCAAGAGGTAAACGTGCTGTCTTGACTTCAGATATTCATGTATCTCTCCTCATGAGAATGAGAAATTAAAAACCCAAAGTGTGCATATGATGTCAGAGTCTATCTAAAACAGGTATACGTAGGAATATTTCCAGGCTTAAATAACCAGAATTCTTACCTATGTAATCTCTATATTTTGAGAGTTAAATACTGATGGAGAGGAGGGAAACCAGTTGAGAGGACTCTGCATGTTTTACACTGTGGATTAGATGTTGATAAAGGAGGAAGGAAGGAATCTAAGATCAAGGCAAAAGAACTAGGACTACTAGAGTTCACAAAGTAAATTCTCAGGAGGAATTTTATAGCCTTTTATTTTTGAAAAAGCAGTACATATGGTAGCAGACCAGAAGATAAAGACAGACATGTTTTAAAAATTAAAGCATGGCTATATTCCTACCAACAAGACAAACACTGATAAATCATGGTGGATATTCTTTTTTTTTTTTTGTATGTGTATGAATGTATTGTCTGCATGCAGGTCTGTGCACCCGTGTCATGCAATGCCACGGAGGTCAGAAGAGGGTCTCAAATTCCCCTGGAACTGGAGTTCTCCTGGAATTGGAGTTACAGACGGTTCTTAGCCGCCATGTGGGTGCTGGGGATCGAACCCGGGTCCTCTGCAAGAGTGTCGGTGCTCTTAACCGCTAGGCTATCTCTCCAGCCCCCATGGTGGATATTCTTCCAGATCCTTCCTCTGTGTGAGCATGAGCACTTGCATGCTTGTGTGTGTGTGTGTGTGTGTGTGTGTGTGTGTGTGTGTTTGCATGTGTTAAGTGAAGTTTGTTAAGTGGACTTGTTTTTTTTTTGGTCTGATATCTCTACCCTTTCATGCTAATATGCTTTTTGTTTTTCAGTCTATGAAATGAGAGTAATTCAGATTTCCAAGTGACTCAAAATATTCTATATAGGATCTAATACAGGACTCCTTTGAAATCTGGAGGTGACACGCATGCATGTTTCAGTTCAAACCTACAGTAGACTTCCACGGGCTCACTGAGGTTACTAAGCTTGTGATCCTACAGAGGTCACACTTGAGAGCAAGCGTTTGGCTGTTTTCCTGGGGTATTGTCTAGCCTGTTCTTTTACCTCCTCTATCTCTTCCAAATTGCAGTTTGACTTATGATTTGAAGGTTTAGAATAGGATGCAAAACATACCTGAAAATTTTTTGGAAGATCAAGAAATGATAAGTGCTTGATATCTAAGAGTGTCTCTTATGGTGAGAACTAGGAGGCAGAGAACACAGTAAAAAAGATCATGGTGGTGGGCACTGGAAGATACTGTTACTGTCATATGAAAGGGATCTTTTTGGGAAGTTCCAGGGTATCACTGGAGCTACTCATAGAAATTAAATCCCTGCATGAGAAAATGAAGACCAACCAGTACAATTCTAGGATGAGTATAGATGTGGCCTCAGTTATACCCATAGGCTAGGATACTGCACCTGGAAAGGCATCCAAGACATGTTGGTATGAAGGTAATGCATGCGTCTAGTTGAAAAATAATACCATTTAGAGACATGTAAAGAACAATTCTATTTCCCCTAACATCGCTATCCTCCTTCCTTTGCTGCTAACGGCCCCAGCTTCCAATTCTTTCATGAGTTACTATTTCATTGTAAATATATACATGCTTCTACTTTTTAATTTTTGTCAAATTCAGGTATTGCCCATTGGCTTAGGAGTACAAAATGTGAGGGATTTTGAACTTGAGTGGCTTTCCACTTCTTTCTTTTTACTTACCTCTTTTTATTTTGTGTTTGCTTGTTTTTTTGTTTGTTTTTTGAGGCAGAGTCCCCCTGAAGCCCCAGGTGCCCTGGAACTCCCTATGTAGACCAGGCTGGCCTCCATCTCACAGAGTTCTGGCTGCCTCTGTCTTCACAGTGCTGGGATTAAAAGTATGAATTACTATACTTGGCTTTAACTCATTTTTATTACATTAGTATTTATAGTGAATACCAGCTATTAAAACATAATGAAGTTTTTATCTCTTATTTATAGGTCAATCTTGATTATAAAAAGCCTCTGTGAAGCATTATATGAGTCTCTCTAGAAACAAATATTATGCCTATACCTACATTTGAAGAAAAAGTAATTCTTAGTTCTGAACATTTTTCCACTTAAACAACAATGCTTGAAAGGAATGTCTTTATTTTTTCTTTATTAGCAATGCTTTATCTTATATTTTGTCCTTTCGTGTCTTCTTTCTTTATTTTGTTGGACTTCAAGTGTAATAGTTTCTTAGTATATGTGTGAGCACCAAACATACTGAATTATTATTATTATTTTTTTGGTATTTTTGAGACAGGGTCTCCCTTTAGTCCCAACTGGCCTGGAGCTCACTCGGTAGACCAGGCTGGCCTTGAACTCACAGAGATCTGCCTGCCTCTGCCTCCCCGGTGCTGGGATTAAAGGTGTGTGCCACCATGCCCAGCCTACATACTGAATGTGTCTTCAGTTGCCTCCTTTATCCCTCATACCAAATTGAAATTTGGCTAGATATAGAAAACTAGGTTCACAATAGCTTTCCTGTACAACTTAGAGCTCATTGTCCACTGCCTTCCAGAGCTCCACACTGCTGTGAGTCTGCTGCTCAGCCGCAGAGCCAGTAGGGCTTCCTCCTCTGGGGTTGAAGTCTCTAGGATGAGCCGCTTCTGACCACGCTGCCTTTGCCCGGGAGCTGTTGAGGAGGCTCAGATAATCTTGAACTAGGTGTTGCTTTCCTTATTTCCAAACTCCCTCAGCAGTAGCCTTCCCACATCTACTTCTAATGTCTTTTGGAAGTTACCTCACCAGTTATTCTATTTGTAACTAGAGGGAAAGCTTTGTCTATCCCAGCTCTCCTGAATACAGAGTAGTTTTTAAATCCCTGGCTGATCTGCAAACCTGGATACACTCTGAGGGCTTCCTTGCAAAGGTTAGCCTTTGCCTCTGGAGTTATGGCTTCTATCAATTCTTCTGTAACTTTCTCACCTACCAGATGCTTTTTCTATAGATTTTTGACTTACTGATAAATTTTAATTCCACTGTTATAATGGTTTGAAAGCTAATCTTTAAAAAAATCACTTCAAAGGGGCCTTTGAAGGCATTGGGCATAGGTTTGTAGAAATGTACAGCCAGGTGTGGTGGCATGCGCCTTTAATCCCAGCACTCGGGAGGCAGAGGTGAGTGGATCTCTGTGAGTTCAAGGCCAGCCTGGTCTACAGGGTGAGCTCCAGGACAGCTGGTACTAAAACGGAGACTCTGCCTCAAAAATACCAAAAAAAGAAAATGCCAAAGATTGTGGGTTATATAACTCATTTTTAAATTAGTAGGTTTCAGAGGTTAAGAGCTCTTCAGAGGACCTGGGTTTTGTTCCCAGCACCCACATGGCAACTAACACCTGATGCCCTCTTCTGACCAAGCATGTACATGGTGCACTTAAATTCATGCAGGGACAACACAGGGTTGGTTTTTTTTTTTTTTTTTNAAGGAAGGAGGAAGAAAAGAAGAAGAAGAAAAGAAGGAGGAGGAGGAGGAGGAGGAGGAGGAGGAGGAGGAGGAGGAGGAGGAGGAAGAGCTTTAATCCCACCACTCTGGAGGCAGAGGCAGGTGATCTTTAGTACAAGGCCAGCCTTTGGTATACATAGTGAGTTACAAGGACAGCTGGGGCTACAGGGGACCCTGTCCGAAAAAAAAAAAAATAATAAATGAAAGAAGAAGAAAAGAATTGATAATGGCTTTCAAGACAAGGAAAGGAATAGGCACATAAACAACCACTTACATATAAGCAATGAAAAGCACAAAACTTTCAGATAATAATGAATGGGCTAGAGAGATGTCTCTGCAGTTCAGAGAATTTGCTACTTTCAGAGAGCCCAAGTTAAGTTCCTGGCACCCGCATTAGGTGGCTCAAAGCCATCTGTAACTCCAGTTCCCAGGGGTTTGACACACACACACATACACACACACACACACACACACAATAAATAAATAAATAAATGAAATAAATAAATAATCTTAAAAAAGATTAATAAGGAAAAACATTTTCTTGGAGGTAAACAATACATGAGGGGATTGAATAAGATAAAATTAATTCTTAAATTCTAAAAATCAAGACCTCTGTGTATTGATTTAAGGAAGCTTATATGTTTAAGTATTAGATGGTGCAAATTACTGTGGCAGAGTCATATGAATGTTTTTAAGGAAAGGCCCATTTGTATGTACGTGTGTATGCTCAGGACTTTTGTTCATGTTTGCTTAGTTTTGCTTTGCTTTAATGACAAGAGGAATAAGCTAAGCATAATATATCTCATCTTTAAGTGATCACTAAACATGTGAGGTTCATTGTAAATATTCTGGAATTGTCATTTAGAAAAGAGTGAAATTTGGGTCAGGATTTTGTTATTAATTAGAAAGCCATTTTCCCTCTCTGGATTATTTATAATAAGATTTAGAAGTTATAATAATTAATTCATGAGGATCCTTAGAGTTTTCAGGCCCTGAGATTATTTTGTGAGAAAGGTGTGGAAAATGGGAACTTCTTCTAAGAAAAATTTTTAATCTCGTAAAATCCTGAGATTTACTTGAGCTCAGAATGGACGACAAGCTGCAGATCATATTACCATCCATGCTGTTGGTGTTCTGGCAAATCTTTCCTGGCTACAGCTGGATCTGAACTGCATAGCAAGTGATGCTATAAGGTAATCCTGGGGTTTCCCTTTCCTAGGTCTGAATTCTTTGTAAGCACATGGTGCAATTGCAGAGGAGGAATTGATGTCGGAGTTTCTCTAGATGTGAGGTTTGGAAGACCTGACTTCTCTGTCACTTCCTTACCTAGAATGCTTATCGGCACTTGAGCCTAAGTTTGCTGAAAATCCTGAATTCACTCTCACTCTCTATCCTTTCTCATCTCAGAACCTCCTAGCACATTTTCTAGGATTTAATGTGTGTTTCTGCTTTCAAGCACATGATTTTACCTAGACAATTTCTAGAGAAGCAAACAATTTTGATGGAAAACACAAGGAATTACAGGTTGGTTTTGGGGTGATATATCCCCTTGTCATCCTCCAGCCCTCTCCAGCCACTGTGGAACTCTCACTGGTTTCAGAGAGTCTTAAATATATCCTTGTTCTTTGTGTCCTTTGTGAATACCTGAGGAAAAGCTGTTCAAGATAACATACCTTTAACATGCCTGGTGTTGGAATACTTAGGGATCAGAGTCAAGTGTGAGCGCACATGTGCAGCTCACATTGTGAGGCAAGAGGGCTCCTCCTGGGTCTCACATGCCTTTCAGAACTAGCCTTATTCTCTGTGGCAGAGAATGCCTTAAGGTTTCAATCAGTGATTTGTCAGCAACAGCATACAAGGTGTTAAACTCAATCTTATTTGGGTGCATTTTTATGATCCAAGAGGTAAACGTGCTGTCTTGACTTCAGATATTCATGTATCTCTCCTCATGAGAATGAGAAATTAAAAACCCAAAGTGTGCATATGATGTCAGAGTCTATCTAAAACAGGTATACGTAGGAATATTTCCAGGCTTAAATAACCAGAATTCTTACCTATGTAATCTCTATATTTTGAGAGTTAAATACTGATGGAGAGGAGGGAAACCAGTTGAGAGACTCTGCATGTTTTACACTGTGGATTAGATGTTGATAAAGAGGAAGGAAGAATCTAAGATCAAGGCAAAAGAACTAGGACTACTAGAGTTCACAAAGTAAATTCTCAGGAGGAATTTTATAGCCTTTTATTTTTGAAATAAAAAAGCAGTACATAGGTAAGCAGACCAGAAAGAAAGACAGACATGTTTTAAAAATTAAAGCATGGCTATATTCCTACCAACAAGACAAACACTGATAAATCATGGTGGATATTCTTTTTTTTTTTTTGTATGTGTATGAATGTATTGTCTGCATTGCAGGTCTGTGCACCGTGTCATGCAACAATGCCACGAGGTCAGAGAGGGTCTCAAATTCCCCTGGAACTGGAGTTCTCCTGGAATTGGAGTTACAGACGGTTCTTAGCCGCCATGTGTGGTGCTGGGATCGAACCCGGGTCCTCGCGCAAGAGTGTCGGTGCTCTTAACCGCTTAGGCTATCTCTCTCAGCCCCCATGGTGGATATTCTCCAGATCCTTCCTCTGGTGAGCATGAGCACTGTCATGCTTTGTGTGTGTGTGTGTGTGCTGTGTGTGTGTGTGTGTGTGTTTGCATGTGTTAAGTGAAAGTTTGTTAAGTGGACTTTTTTTTTTTTTGGTCTGATATCTCTACCCTTTCATGCTAATATGCTTTTTGTTTTTCAGTCTATGAAATGAGAGTAATTCAGATTTCCAAGTGACTCAAAATATTCTATATAGGATCTAATACAGGACTCCTTTGAAATCTGGAGGTGACACGCATGCATGTTTCAGTTCAAACCTACAGTAGACTTCCACGGGCTCACTGAGGTTACTAAGCTTGTGATCCTACAGAGGTCACACTTGAGAGCAAGCGTTTGGCTGTTTTCCTGGGGTATTGTCTAGCCTGTTCTTTTACCTCCTCTATCTCTTCCAAATTGCAGTTTGACTTATGATTTGAAGGTTTAGAATAGGATGCAAAACATACCTGAAAATTTTTTGGAAGATCAAGAAATGATAAGTGCTTGATATCTAAGAGTGTCTCTTATGGTGAGAACTAGGAGGCAGAGAACACAGTAAAAAAGATCATGGTGGTGGGCACTGGAAGATACTGTTACTGTCATATGAAAGGGATCTTTTTGGGAAGTTCCAGGGTATCACTGGAGCTACTCATAGAAATTAAATCCCTGCATGAGAAAATGAAGACCAACCAGTACAATTCTAGGATGAGTATAGATGTGGCCTCAGTTATACCCATAGGCTAGGATACTGCACCTGGAAAGGCATCCAAGACATGTTGGTATGAAGGTAATGCATGGCGTCTAGTTTGAAAAAATAATACCATTTAGAAGACAATGTAAAGAACAATTCTATTTCCCCTAACATCGCTATCCTCCTTCCTTTGCTGCTAACGGCCCCAGCTTCCAATTCTTTCATGAGTTCATTTTCATTGTAAAATTATTACATGCTTCTACTTTTTAATTTTTGTCAAATTCAGGTATTGCCCATTGGCTTAGGAGTACAAAATGTGAGGGATTTTGAACTTGAGTGGCTTTCCACTTCTTTCTTTTTACTTACCTCTTTTTATTTTGTGTTTGCTTGTTTTTTTGTTGTTTTTTGAGGCAGAAGTCCCCCTGAAGCCCAGGTGCCCTGGAACTCCCTATGTAGACCAGGCTGGCCTCCATCTCACAGAGTTCTGGCTGCCTCTGTCTTCACAGTGCTGGGATTAAAAGTATGAATTACTATACTTGGCTTTAACTCATTTTATTACATTAGTATTTATAGTGAATACCAGCTATTAAAACATAATGAAGTTTTTATCTCTTATTTATAGGTCAATCTTGATTATAAAAAGCCTCTGTGAAGCATTATATGAGTCTCTCTAGAAACAACAATATTATGCCTATACCTACATTTGAAGAAAAAGTAATTCTTAGTTTCTGAACTTTTTCCACTTAAACAAACAATGCTTGAAAGGAATGTTCTTATTTTTTCTTTATTAGCAATGCTTTATCTTATATTTTGTCCTTTCGTGTCTTCTTCTTTTTATTTTGTTGGACTTCAAGTGTAATAGTTTTCTAGTATATGTGTGAGCACCAAACATACTGAATATTATTATTATTTTTTTGGTATTTTTGAGACAAGGTCTCCCTTTAGTCCCAACTGGCCTGGAGCTCACTCGGTAGACCAGGGCTGGCCTTGAACTCACAGAGATCTGCCTTCCTCTGCCTCCCCGGTGCTGGGATTAAAGGTGTGTGCACCATGCCCAGCCTACATACTGAATGTGTCTTCAGTTGCCTCCTTTATCCCTCATACCAAATTGAAATTTGGCTAGATATAGAAAACTAGGTTCACAATAGCTTTCCTGTACAACTTAGAGCTCATTGTCCACTGCCTTCCAGAGCTCCACACTGCTGTGAGTCTGCTGCTCAGCCGCAGAGCCAGTAGGGCTTCCTCCTCTGGGGTTGAAGTCTCTAGGATGAGCCGCTTCTGACCACGCTGCCTTTGCCCGGGAGCTGTTGAGGAGGCTCAGATAATCTTGAACTAGGTGTTGCTTTCCTTATTTCCAAACTCCCTCAGCAGTAGCCTTCCCACATCTACTTCTAATGTCTTTTGGAAGTTACCTCACCAGTTATTCTATTTGTAACTAGAGGGAAAGCTTTGTCTATCCCAGCTCTCCTGAATACAGAGTAGTTTTTAAATCCCTGGCTGATCTGCAAACCTGGATACACTCTGAGGGCTTCCTTGCAAAGGTTAGCCTTTGCCTCTGGAGTTATGGCTTCTATCAATTCTTCTGTAACTTTCTCACCTACCAGATGCTTTTTCTATAGATTTTTGACTTACTGATAAATTTTAATTCCACTGTTATAATGGTTTGAAGCTAATCTTTAAAAAAATACTTCAAAGGGGCCTTTGAAGCATTGGGCATAGGTTTGTAGAAATGTACAGCCAGGTGTGGTGGATTGCGCCTTTAATCCCAGCACTCGGGAGGCAGAGGTGAGTGGATCTCTGTGAGTTCAAGGCCAGCCTGGTCTACAGGGTGGAGCTCCAGGACAGCTGGTACTAAAACGGAGACTCTGCCTCAAAATACCAAAAAAAAAAAAAAAAAAAAAAGGGAAAAAAACTAAGAAAGTAAAAAGTCATTAACCTGGAGCCGGGCGCTGGTGCGCACGGCCTTTAATCCTAGCACTCAGGGAGGCAGAGGCAGGCGGATCTTTGTGAGTTCAAGGCCAGCCTGGTCTACAGAGTGAGTTCCAGGTCAGCTGGGGCTACAGGGAGACCCTGTCTTGAAAAGACCAAAAAAAAAAAAAAAAAGTCATTAACTGGAAAAAGGACAAAACAGCCACACACACACACACACACACACACACACACACGCACACATGCACACACACACACACACACACACATCTTAACACTGGTCACACCAAGTAATCTGTGGACTTTTTAATTTCCATTTTTAAATATTTTATTATTTTTATTTTAAGTGTATGAGTGTATTGCCTGCATGTGAGTAGGTACGCCCTCCTTGTCCAATGCCTGAGATCAGAAGAGGACCTCAGATTCCCTGGAACCAGAGTCACAGACAGTTGTTAGCTCCCATGTGGGTGCTGGGACTCTGGGTCTTCTGCAAGAGCAGCCAGTGCTCTTAATTGCTGAGCCGTCTCTCCACCCCCAAAGTGTGTACTTTTTAAAGAAAACAGGTTTTCTACCAAAATGAATAATCATTATAGAATTAACCAAAAACAATTCGGTTTTTATATCCCTCTCTACAGCACTTCTGCTCTCCTCAACCTTTTCTCCTATATCCATCTAATCTATGCATCCTCTACAACAGTGCTTCCGTTCTGCCAATAATGCCAAATCTCAAGCCCATCAGAACAAACACAAATCCCATTTCCTATTGGCCCTGCTTATTACTATTTCAGCCCCTGCCCTACCCATCTCACCCATTCTAATGGGTCTTCATTAAATAAGTTTAGGATAATCAGTCCAAGAGCCTTCAAAGCTCTAAGTAAAGAAAGAAATGATATCTCTGTTGTGTGCTGACAGAAGCACAGGAGCAAACTTAATCAGAAATGGAGGTTTCAGCTGGTTTTAGAACTCTCCCCTTTCCCACCAATGCCAAACTCTTATATCCACAATAAAATTAAATCAGATCAGAGTACAAAACATTTACTGAGCACTCAAGATGTGGAGTGCTGGGCAAGGCAGCCAAAGGGTCTGCTCCAGCAGAACTAGATTCAGATGGGGATAGTAGCAAAAAGCTAGCTCTGAGCTGGACTCATCCAACAAGGACCAGTTTGCTTTGTACTAGAGACTCCCCAAGAGACTGGGCCTCCTTCCAGGCATTCTAATCTCTGAAGCCATAAATGTCACGTCACCCATTTAATCGGATTCTGAAAGGGCTTCTTGGCACAAAAATATGGGAACTACTGTGGCAGATCAACTACAAAGACAACCCAGTTTATTGATTCAGCCTTCAGAAGAAACATTAGATGAAACTAAAATTTGCTATAAGAAAAATGTGATAAATCTAGCATTACTTAAAAGCTTCTGAAGCAATGGCAAATAATGATAACAATAAGTTGCATACCTCTTCCACGTGTACAGCTTCTGCCTTGTGACTTCAAAGAAAACTCCTCAGGTCCAGAGGGAGATGCACTGCTCTGATGAGGATATTTATGAGGCTGTTATGGTGCCTGGGACGTTCTTACTATACTCACCATTTGAATCTCCAGATTTCCATGTCTGTAGAAAGCAGAAGATTCAAGGCATTTTGTAGAAAATGGAAGATTCCAGATATTTTTAAAAGAGGCTTTGTTCTATCCTATAACACAAATGATCACACCGTCGGCATTGGTTTTTCAATTGATGTAATTTAATTCTACTGATAGAATACTTCACCCATAGACAGGAATAGAAAAATCATTCAAGAAGCCTTAATAATAAAGAGGGGGTAGCTATGTAGCTAATTTAATAAATGTCACCAAAGATTAGCACTTGTGGCTTACACAGTGGAGAGTAGCAAAAGAAGAATAATCCCCTATGATTCCGAGGGCTGTCTCTCCTGTACTGATACAGACCTGAGGACATCAATTCGCTCATTTACCAGAGTGTGACTTCTCTTTCTTATCCTCCCAACCTCAGCCTTGCAACACACAAAATCCAGATGCAGAACCACAAGGCCCAGCCTCTTCAATCACTGTCTGAAAACAGCATCCATAAATTTAATGAAATTCATTACAAAGAAACATGTAGAAATCTCCTTCCCAAGATTCTGTGTTCTTCTGTCCTTTCCTCATCCTAAAACAATTCATGATATTAGGAAAAATTTTCCTGTTCAAAAACTTTTATAAATTATTTTGTGAATGAAAGGAAATTTTAAAAATTGAGTAATACTTTAAGATAAGACTGTAAGATATGTCCATAGACGTTTACTTCCATTGAAGGCTTCAAATTTGTTCTTTTATTATATAATGTGTCGTTATCTTTAGTATTTCATCTTTATTTTTTTTTTTTTTTTTGTCTTTTTGAGACAAGGTCTCCCTGGAGCCTCAGGCTGTCCTGGAACTCACTCTGTAGACCAGGCTGGCCTTGAACTCACAAAGATCTGCCTGCCTCTGCCTCCTGAGTGCTAGGATTAAAGGCGTGCGCCACCACACCTGGCTCAAGATGATGATGATGATTTGGTCTTTTTGAGACAGGGTCTCCCTGTAGCCCCAGCTGTCCTGGAACTCACTCTGTAGACCAGGCTGGCCTTGAACTCACAAAGATCTGCCTGCCTCTGCCTCCTGAGTGCTAGGATTAAAGGCGTGCGCCACCACACCTGGCTGCAGTATTTCATCTCATAGCAGTATGAGATATTAAGTCATTTTTCCTACATATACTAAAACTGACACATTTGTTATAAAATCATATTAATATTTTCATATCTAACAAAACTTTCTTGATACCATCTAAAATTCAGGCAAGTTTGAATTTCTGTGTTTATCTAAGAAGTATCTGTTAGAAATCATTGTTTAATCCAAAAGCCACATATTATCTGGTTGTCGCATCTCTAAAATATTCAAATTCTCTTTTGTCCCCTTTCTTCTTAAGCTATTGATTTATTGAAGATACTAAGTCAATTTAGGATAAAATTACCTACTACGTAATCCTAAAGAGAAGTCACCTGAGGCACATGGAACCTGTGGACACATAGCCTTATTGATGGAAAAAAAGGCAGAAATCTTTGGGCGATATGTCTGCGATTTGAAACTGACTTGTCTGTAATTTATTATCTAGTTATCATTATACTAAATTTTCTTATATTTTGGGGGTTATATCAAAGAATAAGTATGTGAGAATGTGGTTTCAAAAAGTGTGCTTGCCTACATTATTTTGTAAATAATTTGTTACAAGTTTGTTGTACTTTCCACAGGGACAAGTTTAGTCTGTCTTACTGTAATATTCCCAGTGTTTGGCAGAGCCTGGCATAGTTTAATGCTCTAAGAATTTTTGTTGAATGAGTGAGTGAATAAATGAACATGTGTTATATTTCACCAAAGTGTGACAAAGCCTTGAGTCTGAATAGCACCTCAGGCTTTACAAATCTCCTGTGTATAGCCTCTCATTTGATCATGCAGTAACCACATAAGACAAATACTGTAATCCCCATTTAACAGACAAGCAAACAAGATGGAAATCATTACTCAAGCATGTGTTAGGCATAAATAAAAGTGAGACTAGGTCCCAGGGTGTTTTCATTTCATCAGCTGTCTCACTCTTTACACAACTGCACGCACTCTGTTAGGGCAGACATGCACGGTACTTTATAACTTGCAAATTTTCTTAGATCATTTGGTCTCTTCAGTAACCAATCAAATCAAGAGAGATTGTCTCAATTTTATAGATGAAGAAACTAGACCTAAGTCACTTGACTATTTTGATAAAAAGGCTTTCTTGACCCCAGATTTTCTGATTTTAAATTCTTTTGATTTCTGCCACATAACTCCTGTATACCCTAACTCTTTGTGTCTGTTTCTTGCTTCAGTCCATGGTACAAATCCAATTCCTTCACCTTTTTTTTTTTTAACTTCACTAAGTATGTTTGTGCCAGCTTGCAGGCATGTTCCTGTATTGTGCCTCCCTCCTACCTACATCACTATAGTCTCTCCCCTATCACTGCAGTTTCTCCTTCATTTATTTCTCTCCTCAGAAGTGGATGAAGTCCAAGACATGCTGTTGACTGGGCATTGCACTGATCTGTATTTTGGATACCTCTGTGTCTAACAGGAATCAAGAACTGATTGAGCCAAGAATTTTGCTATTTGTCTGGTATGAGTTATTATTCAGACAAGTGGCTGTTTGGAAAGCTGATTATAAAGTAATTTACACTTTTGAAACAAAGTAAGAGAATAGAAAAACACCCAGCCTTAGTAAATAGGGAAATAGCAGTTATTTAGATGTTAACAAGATGATAAAAATCTGGCCATTTGGAGACAATGTTCTTTATTTTGAGCATACATATATATATATATATATACACACACATACATGCATATATGTACTCAAACACGTACAGACATACAGACATACATATACACATACATGCATATACACCCAGACATACACACATACATACTTACATATACATACACAAATACATGCATATATATACACAAATGCCTATATGTATCCACACATACACATACATACACACAAAACACATACATGTATACACATACATATAAACATATACACACACCCATGCCCCCCCTTTTTCCCCTTAAAATCAAACAAATTATTCACCTGCCATTACATTTTTTTTGAACTAGCTTGAAAGAAAATCTTCCAAAAGAATCTGAATTCATGAGTGTCTTCAATTTGACCTTGAACTCAGGTCTCCATGACATGAAAACATAGACTTTGGGTATCTACCACACTGTTCCTGAAAGTTACTTTGAAACATTTGGAAGATGTGTACTGGAGGGAGACTTGGCGTATGGGAGCATTTTATTATGCTCATTCTTTTATGGGTTGTGGGCAGATATTTTCAACATGCTATTATCCTAAGTTTTATGGATTTCTGGGACCTGGTGGATAGAAACATCTGGGAATAAATGGCTGAATGTGAGAAAAGCTATGTGCTATTTTCCTAAAAATAAATACACTATGTTTAAAATAATGAATTATCCACAAGGAAATAATTTGATAAGTATATTAACTATACATAATCGAAACAAAATAGTTTTTTCTTTTTTTAAAATAGTTTTTTCTTTTTTTTAAAAAAACCCTTTTATTGACTGAATATAAATGTCTCATTGTGCCTTATCTATTTACATATGGTCAGGTCACAGACATTCTTCATGAATGTCCACAGGAGGTTGTGTAAAGGAGACCAGTTAGTGAGGGAAGGAGAGGAGTCTGAAGTAGTTCCTTG
Source organism: Rhizomys pruinosus (assembly GCA_009823505.1). Taxonomy (NCBI): domain Eukaryota; kingdom Metazoa; phylum Chordata; class Mammalia; order Rodentia; family Spalacidae; genus Rhizomys; species Rhizomys pruinosus. Next base: position 1,266,968 of record VZQC01014940.1, read on the forward strand.
AAAGTCTCCTCATTCTGTTCTCTCTCAGGCCGTGATGCCATGTACTTTCTATTGCTTTCTAGTGCTATGTTCTTTTCTTTCTTTTCTTAGCCTTTTTTTTCTTCCTTTCTGTTTAATTTGTCTTCTTTCATTCCTCCTTTTCCCTGTGGGAAACTTTGGCACATCTCAGTATGTGAGGACTGGGAATGCCTATGCCAGCAGCGCCCACAAATTCTACCAGTGTGGCTTCTGGCTCCCTTCAGGCAATCTTTTTTTTTTTTTTTTTTTTTTTTTTTTTTTTGGTCCTTTTGAGACAGGGTCTCCCTGTAGCCCCAGCTGTCCTGGAACTCGCTCTGTAGACCAGACTGGCCTTGAACTCACAAAGATCCGCCTGCCTCTGCCTCCTGAGTGCTAGGATTAAAGGCGTGGGCCACCACACCCCGCCCTTCAGCCAGCCAATCTTATCCTTGCCATTCTCTTCTGAGTATGGATCATGATCCTTTCCTTCATCTCACTGGTGGGGTATTCTCTTTAACCACAACTTTATCAGCTTTCCAGAGGAAAGTGCACGTCACATCTGCATTCCTCTGGAACAGCCTTTGTGAGCCATGAATATGCAGCTAGAAAGAAAAGTTACTGTCTTTGGTGGCTGCAGCCTTAACAGAGAGCTGTCATCATATAAGGGATCCCAGTGTAACAGAAGCTCAGGCACTTAGGGGAAAATTGAGACTGTGCTTTTTACAGCTTTGATTTTACTCTTCTGTTTGAAATTGATCCAAACTAAACAAAGTAAGAGGTGATAGAGAAAGAGAAAAGAAGGAGAGGAAGAGGACAAGAACACATGTGCATGTTCAAAACCCTAATAGGACTGGGTGAGAGCCATGGAATACCTGGTCCACTGCAATTGTAAAGTCTGCTTTCACCATCAGGAGTGGGGTTTGCCATCTGGAAGTGATTTCATTCTGTGATTACCTTTGGACTGCAATGCTTGTTGGTTCTTTACTAACAAGCACAGACTCAGAGCAAGCCTTTCATGCTAACAAGCAAACAAGCCATCAGCCTGCAGATTTCAAAACCAGAGGCAGGAGGCGGATGTGAAATGGGTCAAAATTCTGCAGGTTCTCAGGGGGAAAAAGTTAGGAGAGAAGGAAAAAAGTGGCTTTGTCCTCCTGAGCCCCTTTTCACAGCACATGGAAAGTCAACAGCTATTCCATATATCAAATGTCTGCTCATTGTGGACTGCAAGTAATACTACCCTCAGGCAAGCAGTAAGAGACTCTCAACAAAATGACCAAAGTGTCTGTGAGCCATCTTCCACCAAAACAGCTGGGGCCTCCAATCTCAGTGAGCAAATCTAGACCACTTTACCCTTCTCTTCGTGACCTCTCTTAGAAGGACCAAAGTGTCCATGCAGCTCAGGCTATTTATATTCACAAATCATCTATTCAAAAGGTTGACAAGAGCTGGTGATGAAGGGTTGAATCCCAGATCTTTGGAGACTGAACAGGAAGATCCGGAGTTTGAGGCTAGCCTGAACTACATAGTGAGACTATGTGTCATAAAACAGAGGAAACTAGGAAAAGATTAAAGATATGAATGGGAAAAGTTAATATTGTCTCTCCTGTTCTACAGTGTTTTATGCCCTGATAACCTGCTTTAATTTTTTTTTTTGGGGGGGGTATTTTTGAGACAGGTCTCTCTGTAGCTCCAGCTGTCCTGGAACTTGCTATGTAGACCAGGCTGGCCTTGAAGTCTCAGAGATCTGCCTGCCTCTGCCTCCTGAGTGCTGGGATTAAAGGTGAGTCACCATACCCAGCAACCTGCTTTAATTTTAAAGACCTTTATTTTTTATCCCCAAATGTTTAGTTATTACATTTAAAGTACAAAGGAAAATATACAGATTCAGATATATGAAATACATTTAATTATGTACATGTATCTGTTACTTAGTCCTGTATAAATCCATCTGTACATTGTAATTTATTCATCAACATTATTTTATTAAAAGCAACATGTCTATAAAACAATAAAGTTGGTTATCAGTAATATCATCAAATAGAAATTGTTTACATATTATCACTTGAAAGGGTTGAAATAAATATTTTATAGAATTTGAAAGAATTACCAAGTGTATATACCCAGTTTATTTTCAAGGTTTCTTGAGAACCTGTTTTATAGGAATAATTAATAGATGAGCTTGTCAGTCTTTGGACATTTAATCAATGCTAAAAAAAATCTTGAGTTATGGTGAGATTTTTATAGAGGTGATTAAATTCTATGAGTTTGATTTCAATTTTAAATGCAAAAAGGGATTCTATTTTGTCTAATAGGACAGAATTTCCAAATCATATTTTCTTTGACATGAAAATGATAGGCTGCTTAGGGACTTCCTACAACTGTTAACTAGTCACTAAAGAAGGTATCTTATTTTTAATGCTGTATGAGTTATTTCTACCCATAGGTAGATGACAGTTCTGCAAAAAAAGTGAAAATTTTAGACTTGCAAGACATAATACAGACACAGAATACAAATGTGCTGCTAATCACAGGGGCTAAGGTACAAAGGCTCCTTTATTTTAGAACGCCATCTATCTTATCAGCAGACCATAGATACTAAGCCTCAGGTGCCTAAGCATCCTACCCCAGGCAGAGAACTTCACTGATGCTTGCTGCCATAATTGTGAATACACATAGACAGACACATAGGTCACTGTCAGACAGAGACATATGGCTTTACCATACCACACAAAGTTTACTCAATGTTACATTTCCATAGGAAAGATGATACATACACAGCACGATTTGGTCTTGAATTGTGGACATCCCAAAACATTCAATTTTCAGGGACTAGTGAACTTGGTTATAATCCTGAATCCTCAAATCTCAATTTAGCAGAGCAAAAGTCTTCCCTTGACTTCCCAGTGCTGGTGGTGGACTCTGTCTTGCTGCAGGTCTTCGTGACGTGGGTGCCAGTTTCATGATGATTCTTCTAATGTTAAGAACATTCACAGAACAGTCACATAAGGTTGTGGGGTCACCTTACTACCAAAGACACAGTTAAGATGACCATCTCCTAACCAATAAGCTTTGCTTCTTGACCCAACTGAAGTCAGTGTATCTTTGAGGTGATTTTCTACAAGATAGACAGTGAAAACAGCTTTTTCAGCAATGTTGTCTAGACAGGGCTTGTGGACAGTCATTCTCTCTTCCAGTCCACTGTGAGTGGGGCTTCAGCGAAACAAAGTTTCAAGTCATAATCATCTTGGGAATCTTTTGCCATAGCTGCTGCACTCCAGAGGGGACCTAAGGCTGGAATCTCTGATCAAATTTCTGTTGAACAGAAGAAAGCTTTTTCATGCCCTTGGGTTGTTCAGGTTTGAGTATGTAACTTCCTGTCCAGGACAAAGTTTCAGCACCTTCTGTTTAGAAGCCAAAATCCAGTAACTTGGAAGACTAGCCAGGAGGAAATTACTGTGAAAATGAACACTGTCGTATGAGAAGTCCATGTGCTTCAGGATCAAACACTTCTTTGCTTAAACAACACATTTAAGTTAACACAGTATTGTTCCATGTCATCCACTGTCCCCCGGAGTCTTGTTCAACTTCTTGACACCTCCATCTCAAAAGTCATCAGTTGCCAGGCAACTCACCCACTGCAAACCACCTGATCACTGTGACAAGCCACAAAAATCACATTCAAGAATCTTTAATTTGATGAAAACCAAGTACATGGTTTTCCATGGCTACAGGTCTTCCAAAAAACATACCTATAATTTACACACATTGGTGCCACTGAAAACACCAATGCTTTTTAGCATTTACCAGTTTTTTCCTTTTTATATTATTTATTTTTATTTGTTTATCTCTTTTATTTTATTTTTTAGTATAATACTTTTATTGATGTTTTGTGTATTTCACACACCGTTTTTCAGTTTACCAGGTTTTTTTTATAAATATTTTTTAATTTTTTTTTATTTTATTTATTTTTGTATGTGTATGAGTGTACTGTCTGCATGTAGGTTTGTGCACCCGTGTCGTGCAATGCCGCGGAGGTCAGAAGAGGGTGTCGGATTCCCCTGGAACTGGAGTTCTCCTGGAATTGGAGTTTCAGACGGTTCTCAGCCGCCATGTGGGTGCTGGGGATCGAACCCAGGTCCTCTGTAAGAGCGGTCAGCACTCTCAACTGCTAGGCCATCTCTCCAGCCCCCAGTTTACCAGTTTTAAAGAATCCTACGAAGGAGCTGGAGAGATTATTCCACAGTAAAGAGCAGTGGCTACTCTTGCAGAGGGACTGGGTTCACTTCCCAGCACCCACACAGTTGTTAAAAACCATCTGTGTCTTTAAGCCAGCCTTGGTGGCACACCCCTTTAATACTAGCACTTGGGAGGCAGAGGCAAGCGGATCTCTGTGACTTCAAGGCCAGCTTGGTCTACAGAATGATTTCTAGGCCAGATGGGGCTATAGGGAGACCCTGTCTCAAAAACGACAAAAGAAAAAAAAAAAAAGAATATATCTATAATGCTTTGCCTGGCGTGATGGCACACGCCTTTAATCCTAGCACTTGGGAGGCAAAAGCAGGCGGATCTCTGTGAGTTCAAGGCCAGCCTGGTCTACAGAGTGAGTTCCAGGACAGCCAGAACTAGTGGGAGACTCTGTCTCAAAAAGACCAAAAAACCAAAAACAAACAAACAAAAAACCCTCCAGTTCTGGGGCAGATGTGGTGCCCTCTTCTGGACTCTACTGGAAATGCATGCTTATGATGCACTAAAAATCATGTAAGCAAAACCACTCATACACATAAAATAAAAATCAATCGGGGCTGGAGAGATGGCTCAGGGGTCAAAAGCTCTTGCAGAGGACCCAGAGGACCTCTGTTTAGTTCCCAGCACCCATGTGGCGACTAACAATCGTCCCTAACTGCAGTTGCAGGGGATCCAATTCCTTTTTTGGACCTCTGCAGGCATTGTATGACACAGGTACACTTAGGTACATGCAGGCAATACTCTCATACACATAAAAAATAAAAATAATAAAATATTTTTTAAAAAATACAAAATCAATCAATCAAAAAATTAAAAAGTTGGGCTGGAGAGATGGCTCAGCCCTTAAGAGCACTGGCTGCTCTTGCAGAAGACCTGGGTTCAATTCCAAGCACATACATGGCAGAAAACAACCATTTGTCACTCCAGTTCCAGGGGATCTGATGCCCTCTTCTGGCCTATGCAGCACTGTATGTACATAGTGCACATTACATACATGCAAGCAAAATACTCATATACATAAAAATAAATACATATTTTAATTAAAAAGAGTCTAATGGAAAGCCCATGTGGACTTAAGGACAAGAATGTTTGAAAGGAAATAAATTCAATTAAAGAATAATTTAAAAAAAATAAGCCATGTGTGGTGGCGAACGCCTTTAATCCTAGCACTAGGGAGGCAGAGGCAGGAGGATCTTTGTGAGTTCAAGGCCAGCCTGGTCTACAGAGGGAGTTCCAGGACAGCTGAGGCTACAGGGAGACCCTGACTTGAAAAAGACCAAATAATAATAATAATAATAATAATAATGAATAAAAGAATAATAATAGAGCAATGATGGTAATGACAGGTACCAAGACTTCCATAATGTTCAGGCACTATGTTAGTTCATAATGTGTAGTCCCTTTTATTTAATCCCACTAAGTCCACTGATATAAATTGTTTTATTATCCCCCTCCCTTATCATTTTACAGATTAGGAAGTGGTATTGGGGAAGGTTCTTACCCAGAGTTGCACAGCTAGTCAGGGACAGAACCAGAGCTCAAACCAAGAGAACAGGAGAATGTAGAGAAATACACTGCATGGTGTTGTAGTTCTCTTTCTCCCATAAACTATAGCATGACTCAACTTCCCCTAGGGTTTGAGTATAATGTGTGTGTACACCTGTGCAAACACATCAGTGCTGGACTTTTCTAAGATGTCTGTGGGCTAGAAACATAGCTCAGTCAGTAGAGCATGAGCAACTAAGTTTGATCCCCAGAACCCACATAGAAAGCCAGGTATGAGCTGATAAGAAGGCTCAGTGGGTAAAGGCACTGGCTACCAAGTGTGAGGGCCTGAGTTTGATCCCTGGAACCCACAGAGTAAAGCAGAGAACACACTTGCACAAGTTGTCCTTTGACCCCAACATGTACACTGTGGTCCACATACACTCACATATACACACTAAACAAATAAATAAATTACCAAAAAAGCCAGGATTGGTGGCATGTGCTAGTAACACCGGCACTAGTGAGGTAGAGCCCAGCGGATCCCTGTGGCTCCTCAGCCAGGCAGCCTAGCCCAATCAGCAAGCCCACGGCTAATGGAGAAAAAATAAAATGGGTGGCTCCTGAGGAAATACACCCCAAGTTAACAATTGACCTCCATGTGCATGCATATGTACATGAACATGCGTGTACAAACATTCATATACACACCAAAGAAGATTGTTGTTACTAGACAGTTATGTGTATTTAGATTTTTTTTTTTTTCAAAAAGGAGCCAAAGATCAATCTAGAGTGAGATAGAAGGTTGCTCTCTTGTGCTGTTTGGGCCACTGAATAACAAAGCTGTATTGAAACTTCCAATAATCCCTCCCACCTCTTGGTATTCAAGTTCTGTAGAATACCCTCCCATTGAATGTGGGCTGGACCAAGTGACTTACTTCTGATGGAATGTCACTGCTGAGATTAAAGTCCCCCCAAAAAACTAGCTTGCTCCAGAAAAGGGTAGCTAGCATATTATAAACTGTCCTGTGGACAGATCCAGTGGCAGAGTGGTGGCTTTCAATAGTGCACAAGGGTTTGAGGCCTAGCTTCAGGCAGGAAAGTCAGTTTGGAAGCGGACCCTCCTTCAGTCAGGCACTGAACAGACTGTAAGCCTAACTGTTACCTCGACTGCATCCTTGTGAGATCTTAAGTGAAGCAATTAGCTAAATGGCCTCTGGATTCCTAACAATCAGAAACTAAAGTAAGAACTGTTTGGCTTAAAAAATCCAAACTGGCCGGGCGTGGTGGTGCACGCCTTTGATCCTAGTACTTGGGAGGCAGAGGCAGGAGGATCTTTGTGAGTTCAAGGCCAGCCTAGTCTACAGAGTGAGTTCCAGGACAGCTGGGACTACAGGGAGCCCCTGTCTCAAAAAGACCAAAAAAAAAAAAAAAAAAAAGACTGAATTTCAAGGTAATTTTTCTGCAGAATAAAAATTAATACACATCAGTAGGTTGAAAGGAGATTGAAGCCTGTCCTCTGTGAGTGACCTTAGTTAGGCATAGCTGGCTCTGGTTCCAGAAACTGGGTAAAACATGTCTTCCTTAAGCTCTTCCAGTCTTTGAACTCCTCCAGCCTTGGTGGAGACAGGTTGTAAGTTCCGAAGCAGTCTATAGCTTTACTATTCCTTTACTCACTGTCGGAGGCTCGCCTTCTTCCCATTCTGGTTATTAGGCTGTAATGACACCAGTTAGCCCAGGAGAATATGAAACTACATTATACTGAGTGAGCATGAAGAAAAAGCCAAGTGTAAGACATAGCATGCCCTCAAAGCGCACAGCAGGTCCTTGTCCTGCCTTCGGGTGTGGGGGCCAATACAATCCATAATCGCACACATGAACATCTTCCAGGGAAAATCTAGCCATCATATTGCTCTGCATGCTATGGGGCCCACTCAAAGCTACTCTGTCTCCCCACCAAAGAGTAATGAGCTAGGCACGTTGAAACATGCCTTTAATCCCAGCATTTGGGAAACAGAGGCAGATGAATCTTTGTGAGTTCAAGTCCAGTCTGGTCTATATATCCAGTTCCAGGCCAGCTGGAGCTAGACAGTATATATTACTTATTTAGAAATATAATGTTTCTAAATAAATAATAATAGAAAGAATTAATATATTTTCTTTTTAATTTTTTAAATTTTATTTCTTTTTTATGTGTATGAATGTACTGTCTGCATGTACGTCAGTGCACCTGTGTCGTGCAATGCCCCGGAGGTCAGAAGAGGGTGTCAGATTTCCCTGGAACTGGACTTAAAGATGGCCCTCAGCTGCCATGTGGGTGCTGGGAATCAAACCCGAGTCCTCTGCAAGAGCAGTCAGTGTTCTCAACTGCTAGGCCATCTCTCCAACCCCTAAAATATTTTCTTAATATCCCTGTGGTAGGATCCCTTCACAACGAAGAAAAAAAGAATGCAGCATGGTCTGTGCCTGTGTGCACTACACAGTACACAGGTCTGCCCCTTATGCCCTTGTGACCTTGCATCACAGAGCACCTGTGGGTTACATATATGGGATACAAAGAAAGTAAACCAGAAAGGGAAACTAACAGAGGGTAAAAAGACTGGGTCTTTATTTAGCTCAGGACTCTGGGTTCTAGAACTATCTCACAGAGCCAGATGCTAGCACAATACACTGCTTCCCAGAGCAGAGGATGGCCTGGTGTTTCTTCTCTCTGCACATAGCACTTGGACATCTCCTAAGAGCATTCAAATGAGAAGTCAATTCTTTTTTTAATAAAATACTTTTATTGGTGTTTTGTGTGTTTCATACATCATTCTCAGTCCAATTTACACACATTCCCCTTTCCATGCTCCCCCCCACCCCAGTTCACGCGTTCTGCCATACATGTCTTGCATCTTTTTCTCAGTCTTTTTAAAGTTTTTCTCTACAGAGGTTTATTGTTTCGAGCAGAAGTTAACTGGATCAGTCAGTTCTTTTTCCCAGTCCTTATGTTGTTCTTGTTCCCTCCCATTTGTGTTGCTCCAAAATGTGTCTATACATATGTCACATACATACCAAAATTATGACCTCTGAAAATAAACTGTATGTTAATTCCAAAATATGTTTAGGAATTCACATTTTCCCCTTTAATTTTATATTACTCTAAAATATGAATACATACTTTCCACCCATATATGGCAATTACAATGTCTGAAAATAAGTGGTAAATTAATTCTAGAGCCCGTTAAGGGATTCACATTATAACAGTACAGTTGCTTTCAGATAAAATGAAATATAACAATAATGTTGCTCAACTTGTCTTTCAATTAGGGATTTGGTGCTAGCATCCACAAATGAGGGGGATTTGTTATTTGTTTTTTGTTTTTTTCATCATTTGTTTTTCTGGGACTGTGTTACTTCACTTAGCATAATGGCCTTTGGTAACGAAGAGCACTAACTGTTCTTATAAAGGAGCAGAACTCCATTCCCAGCACCCACATAGTGGCTAACAACCATCCATAACTCTAGTTCCAGGGAATCCAATACCATCTTCTAGCCTCTGTGGGCATTGCACAAACATGATGTACTTACTTATATGCAGGCAAAACAGATACATAAAAAATAAAAATAATTTTTAATTAAAAAATACAGGGTCTCCTGTAGCCTCAGCCGTCCTGGAACTCACAGAGTGTGGGGATTAAAGGCATGTAGTACCACATTTGGCATATAAAATTTTTTTTTGGTCTTTTAGAGATAGGGTCTCCCTGTAGCCCCAGCTGTCCTGGAACTCACTCTGTAGACCAGGCTGGCCTTGAACTTACAAAGATCCACCTGCCTCTGCCTCCCAAGAGTTTGGATTAAAGGTATGCGCCACCATGCCCGGCTCTTTTTTTTATATATAATATTTTTAGTTCATTTCATTTTAAGTTGTGTGTATCTGTATGTGCATGTGTGTATCTGTGTGTGCATGTGTGTATCTGTATGTGCATGTGTGTATCTGTATGTGCATGTGTGCATTTGTATGTGCATGTATCTGTATGTGCATGTATTTGTATGTGCACGTGTATCTTTGTGTGTGCATGATGTGTATCTGTATGCACATGTGTGTATCTGTATGTGCATGTGTATCTGTATGTGCATGTGTATCTGTATGTGCATGTGTGTATCTGTGTATCTGTATGTGCATGTGTGCATCTGTATCTACATATGTGTATCTGTATGTGCATGTGTGTATCTGTATGTGCATGTGTGCATCTGTACACGGTATGTGAGTGGGTGCTCACAGCATCAGATCCTCTGGAGCTGGAGTCACAGGCTGTAGTGAGCCACCTAACATGGGTGCTAGGAACTCAACTCAGATCCTCCGCAAAAGCAGTATGCCCTCTTCACCACTGAGATATTTCTCCAGCCCAGAGAAGCCCATTCTTAATGCATAAACATCTCCTTTCATAATTTCAGCTACTGTAAGAATCGTGTTCAGTTTTGCAAGCTCCTACTTCTTCCTGAACTCTGTTTGAACTCTTTTAAGTCTAGCTTTTCTTCCGCCTCTCCTTCCTCATCTTCCTGTTCCCTTTCCAGTGTACAATCTCTCACCCAGAGTCACAAACTGGTAGACTTGGGCCACAACTGGCACATAGATGGTTTTTTTTGACTTTCTAGTAATCAACAAACTTTTTATAGAGCTGGGGATATGGCTCGCTGGTACAGCACTTATGTGCAAAGTGCAGGTTTTTATCCATAATGCTAAAAAATTCTGCACAAAAGTCTAAATTTGACTTGAAAATAGTATGATATGGCCACCGTGGGCCAACATTCTTGCCTGGGAATAGTTGGCAGGATTGACCTGAATTTGGCTCTTTCTTTCACATCATAGATTCCAGCCCTCTGTTGCTTTTACACTGTTCCTTTCACCCATTACATCTCTACCCTCACCTCTCTGCCAAAACTTTGTCTGTGAGTTCTTTCTAGCCTCATTCCTTGCACCCCATGCTCTGCCTAAGTTGGAAGAGAACAGAGTGTACCAAGCAGAAAATGCCAGGGTATTTTTAGATTGAGTGGAAGAAGAAAAAGAGATAGAGGACACACATAGGGTAAAAATGTTTGTCACTATTAATGTGTAGAGTTGCCATTTTGATAAAATCCATGAAGGAAAAGTACAAATTCTTGTTCTGTTCCTACAAAGTCACTGCTGTGATTAAAAAGCTGGAGCCACAGCAACTTGGGCTAAGGCCAGAGATTGAAAGATATTTGGGGATTTCTTGCCCAAGTCAATACTGTTAAGGGTCCTGAGCACTGCCCAGGTACAACAGGGAGTCTGCAGAGAGCAGTCAGTGAGCACTGGCACTGGGGAGTGTCATCGCCCCATTCTGTTTTCAGAAGGAAACCAGGAATGAGCTGATGGGTTTGCTCTGGCACAAGACACAGCACTGACTTAGGAAAGGAAGACCAAAGTTTATTATGATTGGGCAAAGCCCTTAATTGCCACTTTGGAGAGAGCTCAGTTTTTAGATTCGTATTCTGTAGCTAACGGCCTCTCTTTCTACAAAAGCACTGCAGCTAATTAGTGGCCAGGCATCTTGGAAGAAACAGCTATTTGTTTTATTTTTAGTAAAAGCCCCTTGGAACTTTCCTCGCTTCTGCCTGCTTTTGATTCTTCTGGACACCAGTGAATGTTAAGAGGAATGATCATGGTTCAACTACTCACTGTCAGTTAGCCTTTACAGGGGACCTGTTTCTTCCCTGAAGGAAAAAAAAGTGTGGCTCCTTCCTCTTTCCAGTTTGCCTCATCTAGCAGCCCTGCTGCTGTTAACAAGAGCCAGGTTCTAAGGAGACTCCCTGGTTCCACTCCAGAGATGGAAACACTAAAGCTTCCCCTTCAGAAGAACAAATGGTAAGATGAGCCTGGAGAGATGTATTTGCCCTCAGCAAGAGGGGCTGGAGGTGTAGGAAAGGCCCCAAAGCACACAGCTACTCACCAGATGTCTTCACTTCTCCCCCACCCTCATCTGTCACACTCTGGGCCTGAGAGATCTCACCTGTGTAGACATATCAACCTGTTCCGTGTCCTCTGACTTCCTCTTGGGGAAGGCAAGTGCAGTACACTGGTAGGAGACTGAAGGGCGGTGGTAGTATTCACGGCCTGGTTCTCATAACATAGGACCCTCTGTCAAGGGACCCTCTCAGATCTGGGAATGTAGCTCAGTTGTAGAGAACTTGCTCAGCATATTCCAGGACCAGAGTTCGATCTCCAGCACTAGAAAAAGAAAGACTTAACTTGCTCAATCCAGTTCTAGAAACCCTGTCTTCCCACTTTCCCTTGGTTTGGGCATACATTAATGCAATGCTACTATAACCAGCCTGTGCTTTGTAGATAGATGGCTATTAAACTTTCCTCAGTTTATCCTACTTTGATTATGTCATCTGTTTCTGGCAAAAAAACAGATTTCTGCAAGAACCTCGACTGATGTAGCTAGTCCACCTCCACCAGACCTTCCAGAACAAGGTTTCCTTTCCTAAAGGATCAGGGCACAATCAGCTGAGATGAAGCCTAGGTTACTGTGTGCAGAGAAGAACCATTCTCCCTATGCCCAAAGGAAAGGGTGGACCTCAGTGACAGCTGGTAAAGTTGAGTGGGCCCAGTTTCCCTTCCTTCTTGTGGGACACATCTTTGGACTAGATAAAAGCTACTCTAAGACTGGACATCAAATCTTTTCATATGCAGGCAAATACTCTTTCCTCAGCCTGAACCTAAGGCCCATGCTGGCTAATGCAGTTGACTCAGAGTTTCAGACACGGTCCAGTGAAGTGCTTTGAAAGCATACATACTGACCCTCATCTTTGCAAATCAGGGTAAAAAGTGGCATTTTGTAGCATCCTCTCCTCCCACAGGAATTTCAGCTGTGTTCCCATGTGCTTCCAATACATTTCCAAAGACAAAGTTACACATGTATGGACTTCTTCCATATGGGGGTTCCTCATTCCTGTATGGAAAGGATGGAGGTGGCAGAAGGTGAAGCCCACAGGGTTATATAAATCCTTTTCCTTAAATCCCCTTTAGTCCTCTTCAATGGCTGTAAGTACCCTAGCCTCTGGCAAGTTTTGAAACAACAACATGTAGATGAATTCCATACGAAATGGACTGTTTGATTTATTCTTGAATGAACATTTGTTCCAGGGCTAAAGGGAAACTATTTATTTATTTGTTTGTTTGTTTGTTTGTTTGTTTATTTAATGTGTTTGAGTGTTTTGCCTACACATGTGTAAGGTACCAATACATGCAGTGCCCAGAAAGGCCAGAAGAGAGGGCACCAGAAATTGTATTTATCCACGATCCTTCATTTAACATTCTTAGCATTATATAAACAGTCAACCAAATTAATCTCTTTGTAACCCAAGGCTATGGTAAGACCCATCCCATTACAAAATGGTGGTGGATCTTTGCCTATTCCGTTTTGCTGGCTAGTCTCAACTTCTGACTGGAACGTCTCATGTTCTTTCTTGGTAGTTTTTTATTTTTATTTTTATTTTTATTATTTTTTGGGGTGGGAGAGGAAAGGGTTTATTCAGCTCACATCTCCTGGGTCGCAGGAGCTGAAGCACAGGCCATGGAGGAATGCTGTTCACTGGCTTGCTCCTTGGTTATCTTTTAACAATCTGTTCTAACCCCAGTGAATTAAGAACTGAAAGTACCAACCTCAGTATTCTGAGGTTTAAGGGAAGGCCTAGCACTAAATAAGCCAGCTCACAGGAACACTCAAACTCCTTTTCAAACCGTAGGCTGAGAAACCAGTGAATCTGTAAACCATGTCCATGGGTCTAATGGACAAGTGAGGATCTGGATGGTAAAGTACTTACCACCACCACTAGCGACTTCCAGCCTAAGGACTTCCAAGAGCCCTGAGCTCACTGCCCCTTGTGGATGGCTCCCTTGTGTCGCCATCTTGACTGGGACCTCTCAATTTCCCCTGCCACACTCCCAACAGTATGGGGGATACACCAGAAGCCAAAGTCTGAGTAACCAGTCCCAAGGGGAGGACACTGACAACAATTGCAGAGTTGGTGACATTAGCTCTTGGGAACAGAGGAAGGGTTGGAACAAGGATGGCAATTGGAAGGTGAAGGGCAGTCCTGGCTCTCAGTAGCAGTAGTTATCAGGTTTAAAGGGGCCATCTTGGGACATGTCTAGGTACTGGGCCTGCTTCTCAGTCAGCTTGGTCAGCTTCACATTCAGCTTACATGGGGGGCTTGCTCCACTGCCTCAACCAGCTTCTTAGGCAGGAAGTGAACCCCATAGGGTATTTGTCCAGGCAGTTCCACAGTTCAATCTGTGCCATCACTTGGCTGGTGAAGGAGTTGCTCATTATGAAGCTGGGGTGGCCCATGGCACAACCCAGGTTGACCAGCAGGCCCTCAGCAAGCAGGATGAGGTGTCGCTCATTCTTTACCCAGTAGCAGTCCACCTGGAGATTGGTGTTCACCTTCTTCACAGCATTCTCATTGAGCCACTTCACATCAATCTCCACACCAAAGTGCCAAATGCTACATACAATGGCATCGTCCTTCATCTGTTCAAAGTGCCAGTCAAGGATTATATCCACACAACCCATGGTGGTGACAAAAGATGTTGCCCTCCTACAGCCCTCATCCATGGTGGTTACCTCATAGCCCTCCATGGCAGCCTGCAGTGCACTGACTGGGACAAACTTAGTGATGAGGACTTGGCCCCAAAACCCCTCAGGGCCTGTGCACAGCCCTTGCACACAATCGCCATAGCCTCCTACTGCCAACAACAAACTGGAGAAGGACTACAAGGAGACCTTCCCATTCACAATATCCTCAGAGAAAAATAAAATATCTAGGAACAAACCTGACCAAAGACATTAAAAATCTCTACGATGAAAATTTTAAATTGAAGGAGATTGAAGAAGACACCAGAAGATGGAAGGGCCACCCATACACATGGATTGGAAGAATTAATATAGGAAAAATGACCATCCTACCCAAAGTAATATACAGATTCAATGCAATCCCAATTACAATCCCCATGAGCTTCTTCACAGACTTAGAAAAAAAATCCCAAAGTTTATATGGAGAAACAAAAGACTCCGGATAGCCAAAGCAACACTAAGCAAAAAGAACAATGCAGGGGGGATTACTATACCAGACTTCAAACTATATTTCAGGGCTATAGTCATAAAACAGCTTGGTATTGGCACAAAAACAGACCTGTAGATCAATGGAACAAAATCAAAGGTCCAAACTTGAGCACATGCAATTTCAGACACCTCATACTTGACAAAGGAGCCAAGAAGACTCAATGGAGGAAAGACAGCATCTTCAGCAAATGGTGGCAAAACTGGATCACCACTTATCAAAGAATAAAACCCAAACCCTACCTTTCACCCTGTACAAAAATCAGCTCCAAATGGATCAAAGACTTCAATGTGAAACCTGAAACTCTGAAAATGATAGAAGAAAACTTTGACAGTAATGTACAAGATATAGGCATAGGAAAAGACTTTCTGAATCAGACAGCAGCTGCCCTGGAAATAAGGTCAACAACAGTTGACAAGTGGGACCTCATTAAACTCAAACGATTCTTTACAGTGAAAGAAACAAAGACAAAAGATATATGGTGTCCGTCATTTGTGGATCCTAGCACCAAATCTCAAAATCAAATAATTCTTTTTCTTTCTTTTTTAGTAAATATAATATCTGATATTTCTCATCAACTTATTATGTAATGTAGGAATGTAAAGTAATATTTTTTCTTTAGCTGCATACAACTTTAAAGTTAAAATGTGAATCCCTAAACATGTTTTATAATTAACCTATAGTTTATTTTCAGACATCATCATTTTGGGATATGTGTGGCATGTATGTATACATATTTTGGAATGATACAAATTGGAAGGAACAACAACAACAAAAAAGACTGGGTCAAAGAACTTACTGAAACAGTAAACATCTGCCCAAAACAGTAAACTTCTGCACTGAAAAATTTTTAAAAGACTGAGGAAAAGATGCAAGACATGTGTGGCAGAATGCATGAGTTCTGGAGGGGTGGGGGCAAGGAAGTGGGAATGGGTATAAATTTAATTAATAAATGTATGAAATACATAAAACTTCATATAAATAAATAAATAAATAAATAAATAAATAAATAAATAAAGAGTTCTCCACACTGCTTTCCATAGGGATTGCACAAGTTTGCATTCCTACCAACAGTAGATGAGTGTTCACCTTTCCCTACAACCTTTCCTGCATTTGGTATCCTTTTTTTTTTTTAATCACAGTCAGTCCTACCCAGGTAAGACAAAATATTAAAGTGGTTTTAATTTGCATTTCCTTCATTATTAGCAATGTTGAACATCTTTAAGATGTTTCCCAGCCATCTTTATTTCCTCATTTGTGAAGTCTCTGTTCAGCTCTTTACTCCGTCTTTTGAGTGACTCATTTGTTTTCTTAGTTCTTTGTTTTTTGAGTAGTTTATATATTCTGGAAGTTAATCCTTTGTCAGATGTATCACTGGTGAAGGTTTCCTCCCACTCTGTGGGTTTTCTCTTCACTTCTCTGATTGTTTCTTTCTCTGTACTGAAGCTTTTGAGTTTAATGAGGTCCCACTTGTCAACTGTCCATCTCACTTCCTGTGCAGCTGCTGTCTGATTTAGGAAGTTTTCTCCTACACCTATGTCTTGTAGCTTGCTGCCAACGTTTTCTTTGATCATCTTCAGAGTTTCAGGTTTCATGTTGAGGTCTTTGATCCATTCGGAGTTGATTTTTTTATTTTATTTATTTTTTTATGTGTACGAGTGTACTGTCTACATGTAGGTTTGTGCACCTGTGTCATGCAATGCTGTGGAGATCAGAAGAGGGCATCGGATTCCCCTGGAATTAAAGATGGTTCTTAGCAGTGATGTGGGTACTGGGAATCAAAGACGGGTCCTCTGCAAGAGCAGTCAGTGCTCTTAACCGCTGAGCCATCTCTCCAGCCCCCTTGGAGTTGATTTTTGTACAGGGCGAGGGGTAGAGTTTGAATTTTATTCTTTGACAAGTGGTGATCCAGTTTTGGCAACACCATTTACTGAAGGTGCTGTCTTTCCTCCATTGAGTCTTCTGGGCTCCTTTGTCAAATATGAGGTGTCTGAAATTGCATGTGCTCAAGTTTGGACCTTTGATTTTGTTCCATTGAACTACAGGTCTGTTTTTGTGCCAATACCAGGCTGTTTTTATGACTATAGCCCTGTAATATAGTTTGAAGTCTGGTATAGTAAGCCCCCCTGCATTGTTCTTTTTGCTTAGGGTTCATTTGGCTATCTAGGTTCTTTTGTTTTTCCATATGAACTTTAGGATGTTTTTTCTAAGTCTGTGAAGAAACTCATGAGAATTTTAATTGGGATTTCATTGAATCTGTATATTACTTTGGGCAGGATGATAATTTTTACTATATAAATTCTTCCAGTCCATGAGCATGGGCAGTCCTTCCATCTTCTGGTGTCTTCATCAATCTCCTTCAATTTAAAATTTTCATTGTGGAGATTTTTAATGTTTTTGGTCAGGTTTGTCCCAAGACATATTTTTTTCCTGAGGCTATTTTGAATGGGAAGGTCTCCTTGTATTCCTTCTCCAATTGCTTGGTATTGGTATAAAGAAAAGCTACTGATTTTTCTGGGTTAATTTTGTATCCTGCCACTTTACTGAAACTATTAATCATTTCTAGGAGTTTTGGTGGAGTTTTTGGGGTCCCTTAGGTAAACTATCATGTCATTTGCAAAAAGGGATAGGTTGACTTCCTCTTTTCTAATTAGTACTCCTTTAATTTCTTTTTCTTTTCTTATTGCTCTAATGAGCATTCCAAGCACTATATTGAAAAGGAGCAGAGATAGGGGGCAGCCTTAACTGTGTTCCTGACTTTAAGGGTAATGCTTCTAACTTTTCCCCATGTAGGATAATGTTGGTTGTGGGTTTGCTGTATATGGATAAAGAGGCCCTGTAGATGATGCACAGGCAGTTATACTGCCAAAGAGTCCCCCCGCCCCAATCAACTGTCCATCTCCTAAATAACCTTGGAGAGGAGGGAAGGCCTCATGAGGATCTTATAAAGGCTCATGAGTTCCATGAGCACTGTGAGTCCCTGACCCTCATTAAGTCTTCACCTCTTCTTCCATGCTAATAGGCCTGACCTCTATCTCTCTCATGCTGTTAATCACACTTGCTCTGATATAAGGTAGTAATGATCATGTCCAACCTGAAGAAACAGCTACCCAACATTCCACTCCTTCCTCTGGCTCTTTCTTCCATTTAGACATGAGCATTGGGCTACCATGTCACAACAGTATAGACTGCAGACATTTATTCTCAGCTCTTTGATCAGTTTTGAATCTCAGCAGTAACTGCTTCATACTGCAATATGAATTTACTTCTATTGTGTCTAATAGCAGCAGTAATCTATGGGCATGAGCATAAATGTTTAGAAGACAATTTGAAACAAAACCATATCCATTTAGCAAACAATAGCAGCAGCCTCACTGCTGTGACCTATGATTTTCCCAGTGAGAGGATTTACCCAGGTTTATGGTTGTGCCCATAACTAAATGCCATCATTTCATATAACATCCAGTATCCACAGATGAACGAGACTATTGAAAACAATACCCCATAGTCTTCTTAGTGACTTCCAGTTCCACAGATGCCAACCAGTAGAGAGGGAGCTTAGTTATAGCATGCTTTCTCTGAGTGCTATAACCAGAGCATGTGATGTCTTCAATAATAGGGGTTTTCCATCCAGTTCTGATGTGCAACCTATGGCAGTGACAATAGCTTGTGTTGCAGGTGGCCTCAGAGTCCTCCCTGGTGAAGGATTTGTAGGGAGGAAGCCTATGCCAGGCACTGGAATTTTCATAAAACTTATAAATTCTGGGAATGATCCCTTCCATTCACATTGGGTGACTTCAGCTTATCTGCTGGGTTTTTTCATTACTGTTTTCCAGATGCTTTCCCAAATCTGTTAGACATACAAGGGTTGCATTAAATCATGAAACCTTTTCACAAAGGGCTGGCAGGATCTCTGAGAGTTCACTGCTATCCATTCCAAGCAAGTACAAACTGGCCTTCCAGCTTAGCAGCTAAGAAATACTTAAGAAAAAGTTAGTAAGCTCCAAAATAATAAGAAAAGATGTCACAATTTGTTTCATTTTTTTCTCTCAAAGCAGCAAAGTGCAGCAGCATGGATGTGGGGGTACCGCGGTCTCCATAAGCCATCTGGCCTCCTCCCCAGCCACACCTGACTACTGAAAGGGATTTGGGCCTAGAGAACAATCTCTCAACTTTATAGGCTCTCATTTTGCTGTAAGGTAGTTTCCTTCAAATTGAAATATTCCCTCCAGGAGAGAAAGAAATATTCATGAGACTCAAAAGGTAAACAAAAAGGTCACATTTCTGGGAAAGCAGAACTTGGAAGATTTTTGAAAGCCCCTCCCAAACAGTATAAAAAGGGGGAAGGAGATTAGGACCAGCTGAGACTGGGAGCTGCTGCAGAGACTGGGAGCTGCAGCAGAGGAGACTGGGAGCTGCAGCAGAGGAGACTGGGAGCTGTGCAGAGGAGACTGGGAGCTGTAGCAGAGGAAACTGGGAGCTGTAGCAGAGGAGACTGGGAGCTGCTGCAGAGGAGACTGGGAGCTGCTGCAGAGGAGACTGAGAGCTGTGCAGAGGAGACTGGGAGCTGCTGCAGAGGAGACTGGGAGCTGCTGCAGAGGAGACTGGGAGCTGCTGCAGAGGAGACTGGGAGCTGTGCAGAGACTGGGAGCTGCTGCAGAGGAGACTGGGAGCTGCAGCAGAGGAGACTGGGAGCTGCTGCAGAGGAGACTGGGAGCTGCTGCAGAGAAGACTGGGAGCTGCTACAGAGACTGGGAGCTGCTGCAGAGGAGACTGGGAGCTGCAGCAGAGGAGACTGGGAGCTGCTGCAGAGGAGACTGGGAGCTGTGCAGAGACTGGGAGCTGCTTCAGAGGAGACTGGGAGCTGCTGCAGAGGAGACTGGGAGCTGCTGCAGAGGAGACTGGGAGCTGCTCCAGAGACTGGGAGCTGCTCCAGAGACTACGAGCTGCTGCAGAGGAGACTGGGAGCTGCTGCAGAGACTGGGAGCTGCAGCAGAGGAGACTACGAGCTGCTGCAGAGGAGACTGGGAGCTGCTGCAGAGGAGACTGGGAGCTGCAGCAGAGGAGACTGGGAGCTGCAGCAGAGGAGACTGGGAGCTGCAGCAGAGACTGGGAGCTGCTGCAAGCAATGCGGTGGCCTCCAGGGTACCAGCTACCAGCTTTTGTGCATCATGCTGTGTGGCGGTGGGCTTTTTGGTGATACAGCTGCTTTTGGGTCATTTCTGCTCCTTCTCAGAAGCCTCTCACCCATACCCTATTAGTAACCTCAATGAAAACTCATTGACTTACCAATTTGGACATTGGTACAATTGTTACTTTGGTCTGTTGTGGGTTCTCTTTCTGGGGTGAATAGCATGTGTGTGCGTGTGTGTGTGTGTGTGTGTGTGTGTGTGTGTATGTGTTTGTGTGTGTGTATGTGTATGTTTGCTTCTCCCCAGGAAAAGTCTGTCTATACAACACATTTCAAAATAGCATGGCAAGTCTCCAACAACGGTCTGTAAGGTGTGTCCCAGCAAATACATCCATCTTCAGTACACTTTCTCTCAGGGGAGAAATGCACACAGTATACCCCTAAGGAGATTCTCACCCAGCTCTGGAGAAGCTTAATCGTTTTCACCTGCATTACTCTACCTCCATATCCATCTATTGCTGCCTTGCTACTTCCAGTGCACTTGAGAGATGGGACGAATTAATTAAGATACAGTCAGTTCCAGTATCCAAAACCAAAGTGATCTGCACACTAGAAAAGAAGCAACAAATCTATAAATCAACTTGGAGACTCTGATCACCTTGTGGGGCCTCAGCTGTAGGTAACCCTGGCCACTCAGTGGAGAAGCTGGAATGGTCACCACCCCCATGAGACAGTCTTTGTCCATAGCAAGAAGGTGCAGTAAGACTCACCTGCAGCTCCCTGACACTCGCCACTCTGATGAACTGCTGTGTGGGCTTTCGAGCATTGGAGCTGCGACTCACCAACACAAGTCTCTCCTTTCCCAGCCCCGTTTCTGGTTTCGCTTCCTCCACACTGGTGGGAAGGAGAATCTTCTACCGTTCTTATCTTACTCATTCCCTCCTCATGGAGGAGTCTTCCTAAGGATTCCAAGTCTCAGTGTCCTAGGAGAAGCTCTTTAGCAGAGATAAAATGCACAGTCTTCATTGCCAGGCGTGGTGGTGCACGCCTTTAATCCTAACACTTGGGAGGCAGAGACAGGCGGATCTTTGTGAGTTCAAGGCCAGCCTGGTCTACAGAGTGAGTTCCAGGACAGCTGGGGCTACAGGGAGACCCTATCTCAAAAAGACCAAAGAAAAAAAGAATAATGCACAGTCTTCTCCTTACACTGCAGCATCTCCAATTAAAAGAAATAGTGAATTAGGAGCCCCATCTCCTCCTCCCTTTCATCCAATTTACCTGCCTAATCAGAAGATGACATAGTGGATACTACTTACATGTCCTCTTCCCATAGTAATCCCCCCCTTAAGTGGACAAGTTCCCTCTGGGCAGAAAACTTAGCTTCATTTGCATGCCTTATCACCAATAGCCAGGGTCTTGTGACTGCTGCTGCAGCCACATGCCATCCCATACCACATAGAGGAAGAAAGCTTCCCTATTCACATTCGTCATTGGTTCTGTGAACCCCTGCTCAGGCATCAAGTACCTTATGACTTTTCCTGGAGAGACATAAAGAAATGTCTCTTCAACCCAGACAAAGACGGTATCAGTAGATTAAAGAAAGGATGCTTGCGAGATGTGGTAACAGCTCATGAGCCCTGTGAGTCCCAGGAGTCTCGAAAGCCTCTTCACTTCCTTCATGAGGGAATGTTAATCAGACCAATATCATGAAACTCTAATGCAGGTGATCAGTGTTGATATGATTCAAGGCAGAAATGGTCATATCTGACCCAAAGAAAACAACTATACAACAATAAAGTGAATAATAAACTATCATGAACTGTAGTCACCCTTTGTGCTATGGAACTTCAGAAATTACTGCTCTTTTCTAGCTATATTTTTTCACAGCTATGCAAACTCCTTTTACCCTATCTGTTCCTCCTACCTCCTACCCTCTGTCTATAGATTATTGCTATCTTCTACAAATTTGACATTTTTAGCTAACACATATGGACAAGAATGTATGGCATTTATCTTTTAGTACCCGGCTTATTTATCTTAACCTATTGGCAAAGGAGAACTTATTCTTCATCTTACTAGTAACGGTAGTTATGTGAATGTGTACACTTATCAAAACTTCCAACTGTACCCTGAATAGGAGAAATTTAATTTCATATAAATTATTGCTCTTTAGCTTCAACTTAAAACATAAATAAGTGTAGGCTTTTGCTTATATTTATTTTGCAACTAATTCATCTTAAAGTCTTTGACCAACATCTATACTGCTTAAAATTAGAAATACTAAAATCTAGTCTCTTTACTAAAATTACATAGATTAGCTAGTACAAACTAATAAAAGTATTACCTCCTCTCCAGTTTCTTTTTTTCTTCAGTCCTACAACAAAAAAAAATCAGTAAAATATTTA
Source organism: Rhizomys pruinosus (assembly GCA_009823505.1). Taxonomy (NCBI): domain Eukaryota; kingdom Metazoa; phylum Chordata; class Mammalia; order Rodentia; family Spalacidae; genus Rhizomys; species Rhizomys pruinosus. The sequence continues at coordinate 1,289,363 of VZQC01014940.1, forward strand.
TTTATTTATTTATTTATTTATTTATTTATTTATTAAGGGTCTCTTTGGAATTTGCTGTATAGACCAGGGCAGCCTTAATCTCACAGAGCTCTGCCTGCCTCTGCCTCTGCCTCACCCTCACCCCAACCCCCAGTGCTGGGATTAAAGGTGCATGCCATCATGCCTGACTAAACTATTTCCTGATAGAGTCTGTCTTCTTCCTAAATTCTTCTTGTCTAACTCTAACTTTTACTAAACTCCTCCAATGACTGATGGTGGAGCTCAGGTCACTCAGCAAGGAAGGATATATTAAACAGCTAAGGGACCTCACATCTCCCCATATCCTTATCCCTAGTGGAGAAATGAACCAATGGTGTGTGTGTGTGTGTGTGTGTGTGTGTGTGTGTGTGTGTGTGTGACTGTGTCTATGTTACCAGGGCCTTGCACATGGAAAGGAAATGCTCACCACTGAGCTACATTACAGCCCTGAACAATCGGATATTGATGGGCACATACTGATAAGGCCACTGAGACCCACAGAGTGACTCTTAAGAAGGGTAGAAGAACATCACCCCTCAGAGTTGGCAGCTTGGCAGAGGAAAGACTGAGGGTTCTGGAGTGCTCCTATCTGACTTTGTTATTTTCTAATGTTTTTCTTATTCTTTTGTTTGGGGGGGCGGGGGTTGGAGACAGGGTCTCCCTTTAATCCCAGCTGGCCTGGAGCTCTCTCTGTAGACAAAGCTGACCTTGAACTCACAGAGATCCCCCTGCCTCTGCCTCCCAGTGCTAGGATTAAAGGCATGCATCACCACACTCGGCTCTAGTGTTCTTCTAGCAAATAGTTTAAAATTCTTGAGTTTTGTTTTCCTTTTCTATTACATGAGGGAAATAATGTCTGCTTTGTGTGGTGGCTAGAAAGATTATAGAAGATAATACATGCTAAGAATCTAGCACAAAGAATGTCTCATTCAACAACTGTTATCATCATCATCATCATCATCAATTATCTAGTGTGCCTTGATAATGAATTATTAGATAAGTCAAATGAAGTGTGTGGTTAGGCAAGGAAGAGGTAAACTGGAGGCAAGGTAGCTATTTCATTTTGTTTATAACTAAGACTTGTTCTACCAATAACTTAAGGCAACTTACAAAAATAAGTATAAATAAAAACTAAAAATAAACATTGGTTGGATTCTATGAGAAAGAAACAAGTGGAGGGACGGGGGAGATGGCTTGGTGGTTAAAAGCACTGGCCACTCTTGCAGTGGACCTGGATTCAGTTCCCAGCACCCACGTGGTGGCCAGCAGCTGTCTGAAACTCCAGTTCCAGGTGATCTGATGCCCTCTTCTGACCTCTGTGGGCACTGCACTGTACACAGATGCACTTACATACATGCAGGAATAAACTCATACATATAAAAATTAAAAGAAAGATGAAGTGTGGAAAATAGTGATATTGTTTCTAAGAAATGCAGAGTCTAAGGTCCTGATAGTTAGAAGGAGTCACAATTTTGGATTTAGAATTTTGGTAATTCAGTATGAAGTAACATTGAGCTTTATAGTTCACACTCTCCCCTGGATGTGAGCATCATAGGTCTGAAGGAGAAATCCACTTTTTCCTTTTATACCAGAGACATCATCTACAGGGAACAACCTTGAAGTAGATAGTTTCTCAATCACAGTCCTCATAAATTCAACAACAAGTCTCATAAAATCTGTTAGTCTTGGCCGAAGTGTGAATCCACACTTCTACAAAAAGCAAGACATTCACATGGTCTGGTGTAATCTTAAGGTAAAACTTAAAAACATTCTTCTGAATGACTGCCTGTCCTTTAAAGCCAGACTCTGTAAATACTTCTTGAAACTGGCTTTTCAAAAATGTTGAACAGAGATTTCAAAATTGTAATTTCTAGCAAGACTTTGAGAGTGATTATTTTGAGTTGTTAATTAAGAGAAAAGCAATGCGGGCTAAGGTGTAGGATTTAGATCTGAATAATAAGGAGAATAACAATACTTCTTCATGGGGGTAGGATGTGGGACAGACTATGGGCAAGACCAGAAAAACTCACAGAAAGTGGTCCTAGGACCTCTAAAACAGCAAGGGAAAGATCCCTAGGACCCAAATTTCTAAGCTATAGAGTAAGGAGATAATGCTTATTTTTTTCCCCTGGAAAGTCTTCAGAGCATATGTTAGCAATCATCAACTATAGGCACTGAAAAATCTCAATAAAATACACATAGCCCTTCTAATTTTAAGCAGTGTAGATTCTGGTCAAAAACTTCAAGATGAATTAGTTACAAATCATATTCTCAGATATTGAAATGATTTGAACAGTGGAAGGGAGTTTTAGATATAAGCCACATGAAACAGAACATCCCTCTTGCCAAGGATGAGGAATTTGGTCTTTTCTTCTGGCAACATTTTGAGAGGAAGGTCAGTTTTTTAGGCCACTTCTAGCATATGCCAGAAAAATCTCTAGAAAGACCTGGAATGGATCAATTTAAAAGGAGGTCAGCCCAAGAAGGCTACTTAGAGGGATAAGGAGATGTGACAATGTAGACCAGAACCTCAGAGCTGAAAGAAAGACTGCAAGGGCAAATGTACTTGGAGGAGACGTCACCGAAGTCGAGGTCTCCATTGGTGACTGGACTCCAAAGACTACATGAACTCTTTTCAAGAAAAAAATGACAACCTTGGAAACCTGCACAGTGCTCTCTCCCACTGCCAGGCCAATGTCTCTACTACTCTACAGCATGTTCTCACTAACTTGCCACAAAACTCCCAGGTCTCCATTGCAGTTGGCTTCCCGCAGGCCCTGTAGCACCAGTCAAGTAAGATGACTCCTAGTCCTCACTTCTCTTCCTCCTCTCTCCTTCAAGCTATAAGGAGCCACAAATGGTGGTAGAGTGAGAAGGTAGAGTGAGAAGCTGGAAAGAATCAGCCATAATTCTCTACCTCACCATGGGGTTTGGAGGCTGAGATAAGACCAAGATAGATGAAGGGAGATGCTTCAATGAGATGAACTTCTTTTATTACATGAGTATGAGATAAAATTGCTTACTCATTAAAAGTGATTGCAGGGCTGGAGGGATAGCCTAGCGGTTAAGAGCACCGACGCTCTTGCAGAGGACCCGGGTTCGATCCCCAGCACCCACATGGCGGCTAAGAACCGTCTGTAACTCCAATTCCAGGAGAACTCCAGTTCCAGGGGAATCCGAGACCCTCTTCTGACCTCCGCGGCATTGCACGACCTCCCTCTCTCTTACCTCTCTTACTATTTCACTTCATCACCAGCTCACGCCCCACTAGACTAAGAATCAAAGCACGCCAATCGATACTTACATCGTTTTGAGAGGCGATCGTAAGAACGAAACCAGGACACATTATCTCAGCTGGTGGCATTGTAAACTGGCCTTCTCCATGGTAGTTAAGACACCAGTAGACTCTACAGCATACTTGGCATCAGCATTTGATGTCGGCAGGATCTCCCTCCTGGAAGATGCAGATGGCCTTCCCACAGGTGACGTTTCCCATTCTCAGCCTTGACTGTACTGAGGCACATACAGTGAGCAGAGTCATGCTGGAACATGTAGACCATGTAGTTGAGGTCAACAAAAGGGTCATTGATGGCGACAATCTCCAGTTTTGTTTTTTTTTTTTTTGTTTTTTTTTCGTTTTTTTTTAAATTAAGGTTTTCAACAGAAATTCAGGTTCAGGATAGGATCATCACAGCTTAATCTCCAGTTTTTCTTTTTTTTTTTATAATTTTTTTTAATTTAATTTTATTTATTTCTGTATGTGTATCAATGTACTGTTGCATGCAGGTCTGTGCACCCCGTGTCGTGCAATGCCGCGGAGGTCAGAAGAGGTCTTGGATTCCCCTGGAGCTGGAGTTCTCCTGGAATTGGAGTTTCAGACGGCTCTCGCCGCCATGTGGGTGCTGGGATCGAACCGGGTCCTCTGCAAGAGCGGCGGCGCTCCTAACCCTAGGCCATCTCTCCAGCCCCAATCTCCAGTTTTTCAAGAGTTGAAGGCAGCCCTGGTAACCAGGAACCAATATGGCCAAATCCATTATTTACTCTGACCTTCACATCGTGTCTCTGGGATGAGGCTGACATTGCACAAGAAGATGGGGCTGTCTCTGGAACAGGGAGGAACAGAGAACCAATTATTTTCTTAAAAAATAGTTTTGGTCTTTTTGAGACAGGGTTTCCCTAAAACCCCAGCTGACCTGGAACTCACTATGTAGACCAGGCTGGCCTTGCACTTACCTAGTTCTGTCTGTCTCCACCTCCAAAGTGCTAGAATTAAAGGCATGTGCTACCATGCTTGGCTCTTTTTAACTTTTTAATTTATTTTATGTATATTAGTGTTTTGCATGCTTTTATGAAAGTGCACCCATGTCATGCAATGCCCTAGAGGCCAGAAGAGGATGTTGATCCCCAGAACGCTCAAGTTACAGATGCTGTTAAGGGCCAAGCTGAGTGCTGGAAATGACACCTGGTCCCAACTGGAAGAGCGAGCCAGTATTCTTAACCACCGAGCTATCTCCCCAGCCCCTAAAAACTTACTTCTTTATTCTTTTTGTGGGGTTGCATGTCAAACCCAGGACCCTAAGTATAGTATAGTAGGCATGTTAGCAAGCCATTTAAGAATGGTGATATAGGGGCTGGAGAGATGGCCTAGCGGTTAAGAGCGCCGACCGCTCTTACAGAGGACCCGGGTTCGATCCCAGCACCCACATGGCGGCTTGAGAACCGTCTGAAACTCCAATTCCAGGAGAACTCAGTTCCAGGGGAATCCGAGACCCGCTTCTGACCTCCGCGGCATTGCATGACACGAGTGCACAAACCTGCATGCAGAACAGTACATTCATACACATACAGAAAAAAAAAAAAAAAAAAAAAGACATGGTGATATAATACTTATTGTTAAAAAAATAAAAAAAAGTATAGAAAAAAGAGAAGGAAAACTAAAAAAAAAAAAAAAAGGAATGATTTTATTTAATCCTGTCACTTGTGAGACAGAGGCAGACACAGGAAGATCTCTAAGAATTCAAGACTATGCCTGGTCTACATAGTGAGTTTCAGGTAGCCAGAGGCTACATAATGAGAAACTACCTTAAAAAAAATGCTGACAACTGGGCTGGAGAGATGGCTCAGGGTTTAAGATCACTGACTGCTCTTGCAGAGGACCCAGGTTGATCCCCAGCACCCACATGGCGGCTAAGAAACCGTCTTTAACTCCAGTTCCAGGGGAATCCTACGCCCCTCTTCTCTGACCTCCCCGGCATTGCACGACACGGTGGCAAGTCCAACCTAGCATGCAGACAGTACATTCATACAATAAATAAATAAATAAATAAATAAATAAATAAATAAAATTTAAAAAATGTTTTTAAAAAAAGATTACAAGGGGCTTTGATCTTGTAAACATTCTTCACAGAGCAGTGATTGTGTGTTTGTGCGCGTGCTTGCTTATTCATGCGTGCGTGTACGTACATGTAGAGGACCAAGGTCAACCTCCAGTGTTGTTACTCTTTAGGCACTGTTCACCTTGTTCTTGAGACAGGGTCTCTGTTTGGCTGTGACCTCATTAGCTAGGCCACTGTGGCTGGCCAGTAAACCCCAGAGATCCAGCTGCCTCCGCCTCCCTCGGGAAGATTTCAAGCATGAATCTCCACACTCAGCATTTTGTGTGTGGGTTATAGGAGGTTGAACTCCAGCCTTCAGCCTTATGTGACATATACTTTACCTGCTGAACTATCACCCCAGTCCTGAGAGGTGATATTCATCAATTCCTCTTACATTAATTGGCCAAAATGAGTCATTGGGTCAGTTGACCTTAGAAAATCGGGGAGAGGGAAATCCTGAGCATTGGCAAAGAGACGAGGAGCTATCCATCATTTGCAATAGCGTCTGACAACAGTTGTCTCCACCTCTGTGTCCTTTCTCAATTCCACTATGGACCTCCATTCCTTACACTTGGAGGAAGTTTTCAGGACCTGTTGCAGGACAGTGAGCTCTAATGAATGCCACCGTTCACATCTGAGCATCAGAAGCTACTGGGGAGCACATGCTCTGATTCCTTCAGTCTGTCCTGTGCAAGTCAGCGTGGTCTAGGGGAGTAGAATGAAGGACGATTTTGGAGCATACTTGGAAGAAGGGGCAGGACTCATGGGTACATGATGGTATTAGAGCTTTATAGATGAACCCTTGCCCAACATAAGTCTTTGAGTCAGTCCCTGAGAACAGATAGGTAATTTCCTGTCCTCTGTTCCCTGGAGATTAAAGGTACTGTGCCTTGGCTAAAAACAGGAAAGTGCTGTCTTGCTAAATTGACCCAGTAGCTGCTCTATGGGTCAATAGAAAAGCCAGATTTATGGTCAGACCCCGTAGAGTTAGAGAAAACACTAATAATCCCTTGTTTAACTACTGGAAGTTCTTTTTATGACTACAAACAGTGAGGAACATTTGCAGCCACACAAATCTGTCTATACAATGCTTCATTCACTTCCTGATGCACTGCAGACCAAAGAGTTTTATGTAGCTCCTAGCGAGCCTGACATCATGCTCTATAGGGCCTTGAACCCCAAATGGGCTCTAGATTAGATAAGGAAGCATCTTGGGGAAACTTCTTCATCAGTGTCCCTCAGGAACCATAGCATAACCTCTAAGGATCTTCAAATACTGATGCAGCATTTAAATTTATAACAGGCTGCTCTCACCATTAATTTCTGGCATATTTTTTTTTAATTTTTGGAAAATCTAACTGCTGTTTTATGAACATCAGAATAAAAAAATCCAACTAAATCTTACCTTAATTGGAGATTTTGTCAGTGTTAACAAAAATCCAACTAGCCAAGGGCTTGTTCCTGCTTTTCTCCTAACTGCTGTTTATGTATAAACTCATCAATCAGAAGATTGAATAAATTAAAGATCTGCCCTACCATAAAAAAAAAGAATGGAATTCCAGGTGGGAATGTAGCTCAGTGTTGTATTTTTTTTTTTTTGCCTGACATTCACAAGACCCTAGGATCAATCCTTGGGGTGGGGGTGGGGGTGTGGTGTGTGCACGCACACAGAAGGAGGAAGAGGGAAAAGATGAGGAGGAGAAGGAAAGAAAGAAGGAAGGAAGAAAGAAGGAAGGAAAGGAGGAAAACTTACCAATTGTGGACACATGGTTAGACCTGGAAGATGCTATCTTAAGTGACATAAGCACAGAAAGACAAATACCACATATTCATATGCATATGTGGAAATTTAAAAGTTATTTCCATGCAAGTCATTAGTAGAGGAAGGAAAGAGGTGAGGGAAGACAGAGAGAGGTTAGATAACAGGTACCAAAATTCGGTAGCTAGAAGGAGTAAGGTCAAGTGCTTGATAGTACAGTAGGGTGACTAATTTGTGACAATTTATCATATACCTCAAAATAACTTGAAGAGGCAGGTTTGAATGTTCCCAACACACAAAGGCTAATTACCCTGATTACATCATTTCATACTGTATCTATTAAATGGTCATTGTACCTCATAAATATGTATAATTGTGTCAAAATTATTTTATTGAATTTTTGTGATTTTCATACAATTTGATATTTACATCCCCTATTCCCATCTCTCCTTATTACCCCCTGCCCAGGTAATGTACTCTATTATGTATATAACAATACTATAGGCTCTAATTTGTGTCTCCAAATGTCCTTCAGTGAGACTCCATCCACTGGAACCTACCAAGATTCCCATGCTTGAAAAAGACTGTCTCTGCTCTGCCCAGCAGCTGGCTGTTGCCACCATTCCTTAGGTGGAGCTTCTTACCTACTTCCTCGTGTCTATGCTTGAACTTTTTCTGATTTGAGCTTACACAGGACCTGTGTATGCTGTCACCATTGCTGTCAGTTGATATGAGTGACTGATCAGCTATCTGGAAAACTTTGTTTCACCCAGCACCTCTGGCTCTTACAATCTTCTATAATGACCCTTGAGCCTCAGAGGGCAGAAGTCTGAAATAGGCAGCTACTCAGGGATGATGACTCTGTAGCCTCTTGTTCTCAGCACACTGGCCAGCTTGGGGTTTCTGTTTTTTTTGTTTTTTTTTTTTTTTTTTTTTTTTTTTTTTTTTTTTTTTTTTTGTCTTTTTGAGACAGGGTCTCCCTGTAGCCCCAGCTGTCCTGGAACTCACTCTGTAGACCAGGCTGGCCTTGAACTCACAAAGATCAGCCTGTCTCTGCCTCCCAAGTGCTAGGATTAAAGGTGTGCACCACCATGCCTGGCTGGGGTTTCTGTTTTAAGCACCATCTACTGCATAAGGAAACGTCTTTGGTGAGAGTTGGGAGATGCATTAATCTATGGGTATAACAATAATTCATTAGGAGTCAGTTTAATATAACTATTTAGTAGAAAACTAGTATTAGGTTCTCTCCTATGTCCTGTGACCAGTTTAGTCTCAGGTTCCTAAAACTGATATCAACGTCAGGTATGATCTCCATTCTAGGAATGGAACCCTAAAGAGTGGTTGGTTACTCCTATAATATTTATGCCACTATTGCACTGGTGGGCATAGCTTACCAGACCAGTTGCTACTGCAGTTCACAGGTTTCACAGCTGGGTAAGGTGATGATTATTCTTTTCCTTTCAGTAACAAAAATAGCCCCTTCAACCAGTATGAATGCTAGCTAGTAGAGATGAGTCTCTGAGGTCAGCACAGCTTAGTTTTTCCTTGTTTGTTCTGCAGTTTATATATGTAGTATCTACATTAATAGGGTCTTACCATCTAATTCTGGTAGGTAACCAAGAACAGAGGCAATGGCCAGTGTGGTTTGAGGTCTACTGGATTACTAATAAAAAAAATGTTAAGAAAAAGATTGACTGTAGATCTGAGACAATTTGGGGTTGAGTATAGCTCTCAAAGAGATGGAGGTCATGGTACCTGTACAAACTTTTGTCACATTGAGCTTCCTCTCAACAGATCTCTTTGGCAGCTTATGCAGTGGGAGTCTGGAGCACACATTTCTTGGAAGTGACACAAGAAAAAGGAGGATTATGTTTTATAAACATTGGCTCCAGAAATTAGAGCAGATAATCCTTCTGGGTATCACAACACAGCTCATTCAGAGGAGACACATTCACAGAGCTGAGAATGCTTTAGAAAAGTTGCCCTTTCTTCCACATACATGGGAGAGGACTTAACTTCTAACAGGCAAAGATATAAACAGTACCAGCTGGGATGGGATGAGGTAGGAGCCTTCTGGAATAAATAGTTGAATGGAACAGAATTGTGTCATATGTGCATAAAACAAAATTAAATCGAAAGAATGAATAAAATCAAACAAAAAAAAAAAACAGAACTTGTCCCAGAGACTTCAAGGAACTGCCAAGCTCCAAGTCTCAAAACAAGGAAGTCTCTCATTTGGGGTTTTTTTACATGAACTTTATGAAGATTTCAAGCAGAGCTCTAGAGGGCAGCAGAGACACAGGTTTTTGGGTAAGAGATCCATATTCAGGAATGCAAGCTACCAATAGCTTTGGCATATTCTGCCAATTTTTGTGACTGGTGCTTGAAATAAAGAGTCTAGTTTTTGTTTTTGTTTTGTATAGAAACACAGAATTAACTTAGAGCTTAGAAGGCTGTAGTGGTGTCAAATTAGTTCCATCCTCTATAAGAGGCGGAGGCTTTGCAGGCTGGACTAATTTCCCTGAGGTCATCCATTAGATGGTGGTGCTAAAGACCAGGACTGCCTCCACCAACTCTACAAACACACTCTTGGACGTGGTTTCTCGTGTTTAGTCAAGGTTTTATAAACAGCCAATGTTTTCCCATCCTGAAATCATTCAGTCATTATGGAGATTTGAGTTCAAACAAGTATTCACGGTCTGTGAAAAAGGACTGATTGGCACCAGTAAGTCCGAGGCCAATGTTTTTAAAGTGCCTTAATTAAACTTGGACAGTGATTTCCTGCAATGAACGAGATCAATTTAAATGTCCTCAGACAATAATTCCAGGCTTTGGGCTCTAGATGGCGACATAGGACCTCTGTTTTGCTTTCCCAGTAGTCTGGACAACCCTGACTGCTGTGGTTCTTGGTGGACTAACATCATTTTCCTAGCTAAGCTAATGAACAAGGCCTGAATGCTCACTGCTCAGATGTTATTATTATTTTCACTACAGTTCTCTGACAATGACTTTTATTTAACAAGTTTTGCTGTCTATGATGTCATAGTTTTGGCCGGGTCTTAGAGAGAAGAGCAGTTTCATTGACTGTTAGACTTCACAGCCGCTTCTGTTCTCCCGGCACAACCCACTTGTAGAACCCTACTTCCCCCAGGTCCCTGCCCAGTAAATATCCAATGGTATTGATTTTGAATGTTACAAAGGGCAAATCTGAAAAAAATTAAAAAGGATTCAGAGAGTGGTCTCGTAGTTTGGGAAAGGGAAAGATGGCATTTCACAAGTTTAGTTGTTATCTTCTTGTACAAGAAGAGCCAAGCTTCTCAAAAGGGAGAGTGGAATCATGAAAGGAGAAGAGGGATCGGGTAGGAAGAGGAAGGGATCAGTCAGAGCCAGAGGGGCACAGGAGATGGCAATGCAGGATGAATCGGGTCAAATACATCATACACACCTGAGAAAGCTGTAATAAAACTCATTATATAGTTAACATTTGCTATTAAAAATGAATTTTCAAATGAAGTGGTCTAAGAATGACATGGCAGGCTTTGAAAATGCAGACTTGAGCCTTCGTGGGCACTTCTGACCACAGGCTCTAGAGGTGTGCGATTGGAGTCCACCTGTTATTTATCTTTTAATCTTTAAAAAATGTATTTCCTTATGTGTATGGATGTTTTGCCTCCGTGTATCAAAATGCACCCGTGCCATGCAAAACCCAAAAAGAGCAGAAGAGGATGTTAGGTGCTCTGGAACTGGACTTCCAGGTGGTTGTGAGCCACCATGTGGGTGCCGTAAGTCGAACCTGGGTCCTCTGAAAGAGTAGCCAGTGCTCTTAACTGCTGAGCCATCACTCTAGCCCTGGAGTCCACCTTTTAACACCAAAGCACTGTGCTGTGAACTACTGCTGAAAAGGAGCTTAGCATCCTTTAAGATCAGCTGGTAGTGTGGCCTCCCTTGCCACCTCTGATCCACTGGTCATTCATTTCATGGCTAAACTTGGAGCCTTACTGTTCATGAATTACCACAACCATCTCCTCTTCTACTCGTCCTCTTCTTCCCCTGGCCAGCCAGAGCCCATAGCTATGGACATTACTGCAAAGAAGAAATGGCAGAACATGAACTTTAGAGTGATTTATAGTAATTTTCTTACTTCCTTCCCCCACACTAAGTTTTAAAGATATGACTTCAAATTTCATAATCTACAAATATATTCTTATTCTAGAAACACAAATTCTACAGAGGAGATCACATGCTTCTTCCTTGTCCAACATCCCTCTGAGATAGGACTGTGCAGTACTGGGCCTCGTTTTGAAACTTGGCATCATGTCAAGTCTCTGCAGTCTTCTTACTTGAGCACATTTAATGCATGTTATTCTTTATAATTTCTGAAGAGCCATTTTTCTCAAAGACTACAAATTCTCAACATGATTGTTCAGTTTTGCACGCTTCCTTTTTCATTTCACAATATGTCATGAATACTTTCCCATCTTGTACACTTTTGTACACTCTTCACGAAGATGAGAATTCAGGGTCAGCAAAATAGCTCAGCTGGTAAAGGCCCTTGCTACTGAGCCTAACAACCTGAGTTTGATTACCTTGAACTCAAATGGTGGAAGGAGAGGACAGATTCTCAAAAGTTGTCCTCTGACCTCCACACACATGTCGTGGCACACTTGTGAGAGCACACACACACACACACACATGCACAATCAATATAAAAAATTTCAAAATAGAATTTACATAATTGCAAATGCATTCCTATGTATTGAATAATCAACTGAATAATTCTCCAATTATTGGATATTTAAGTCATTGCCAATTTTTGACAGTTGCTATGCGTTTTTTACCAGCATGCAAGTGTTCCCATGCATGCAATGTCCATGGAGGCCAGAAGAGGGCATCAGATACCCCGGAACTAAAGTTATGGTCGGCTGTAGTTAAGGACACTTGTTAGCTGGAATGTAGGTGCTGGGAACCAAACCTTGGTCCTCTGTAAGAGCGGCCAGTGCTCTGAGCCACTGAACATCCTTCCAGCCCCCTTTTTAATGATGAACTCAAAATCTCCCTCCACTCATCATTTCCAATCTCACTTAGGGATGATAACCCCAAAAACTGAGGTCCTTACAAAGTAGCTGGTGGGGTTGACATCATTCTGTAGTTTTCACTTATCTCAGGCACAAGCTGAACTATTTATGATGCATGTAAAATTTTAACTTTTTAAACTTCTGCTGAAACTCAATTCTCCTCAGCCATATAAGTAAAACGGAGGTATCTTTTGAGAATGATTTACCAAGAGCAGGTGATCAGCTCACAATTAGAAGGAAAGTTTGCAATCAGTTTCCGTAATGGAAAAGCTACTCTTATAGAATTAATCCATGCATAGTTCAAAGGAAGAAGGACTCTTTGCAATTGATTGATTAAGGGGTCCTTAAAATCAGAAATACTTGGGCACTCCTTGCCTTTGCTGGGTGATTGACAGAGGTCTTCAAACCATCATCCATCATGGAAGGTACTTGGCACAGAATTATTGAGAATTCAGAGCCTTCTGGATTAGAATCAATTAAACCTATACATAGAAGTGTGCTCCGATTATTTCCCCTAAAACGATAGCCTAATGTCTTCCTGGCTCCTGTACCCTGCAGGCGCTTACAAGTGGGGACACAACTAAAGACAAGTGCCAGGAGTAACAGTCACAAGAAGAAGCAAGGAGGATGTGGGAGGGACGCAAGGGCCGTGAGTGAAGCATGAAGTTGAGTCTCTGTTTTGCCCTTCTAAGTACAAGCAGAGCAGACATAGTCTCTGCTAACAAGAAGACTTTACTGGATAACCAAAATGCAGCAGTGACTACTGCTAATTGTAAACAAAAAGAACACTGAGAAGGAAATGCAGTGCTCCAATTTCCACAGGATAAAGTCATCTGGATATTCCAAGATTTCATTCTTTCTCCTAGAAGTTCAGTGCTTCTTAATTCAAAACCATTTAGCGACTCTGCGGTTTGATTTAGGCTGCAGGATTGTCCCAGTTCAGCATCTGCTGGTTAGCGAGAGGAAGCCCACCTCGCTGGCTGTGCTTCTTTGCCTCTGCTTCCCCAATCCACCCTCCTCCTCAGTTCCACCACTAGATTCAGCCTGGCCAAGAGTGGAGAGAAGCCGGACTTTGGGTTTACGCAGCACCATCACTCATGGCCTCCGTGATTGTTGCGCCCTCCATGAGATGGGAACTGGAGTAGTCCCTGTCTCCGTTTCACTGGAAGGAGTGAAGCTCAAAAGGGTGAATGGCTTGCTGGCCACCCAGAAAGACCCCAGCAAAGCAGGATTTCTTTTTTAAATTCTACTGTTCTCCTCCCTCCTCTTTATCATTCTTTACATGTTGGGTCAAAAATCTGCACTCTTTTTTTCTTCTGGTTAAAACATTTCTTTCACTTGTTTTATGACCATAAGTCAAAAACCTACCCGTTAGCCAGGTCCTGAGTGGAACTTTGTTTTCAGTCATTCTGACACCACAGGGTGATAAGACTCTGAGTCCCTGAGGAATTTGTGCTGGGGACCTGAGGGTGAAAGGTCATCCCCTTGCTCTTCCTTTGCTGAGTTGTCAGCCTGCCTCTCATCATTGATCAATCAACCGCTGACCACTGACTGCCTAACCACGTGGCTAGCTGATTCTGTCAAAACAGAACTCTCCCATCCATCTGCTTTGCAGCATTTCGCTATTTCTCCTATGGTTCCTTTTCTGTCACAGTTACCTCATTTATTCTCCCCATCCTCAGAGATGCTCTAATTCTAACTTCAGGAATTGAGCACTAATTTTCCACTGATGTGGAAATTTCAGTGAATTCACATTCAGCACCTCATGCTGATTACCCATAAGTGGATTTTTATTTTTTATACGAGATAAATAGTGGATGAATCAATGGGAAGAAGTCAGAAGGAAATTTGGAGACCATCTCAATCAACCAGTCGGTTTCTATAAAGAAACAAAGCCACACAAAGTTTTAAGTGACTCTTCTTGGCTACATAATTACTGATAAATGTTATTAGCCAGATTTTCTGGTATCTAATATGATATCTTTCTCCCTGATGAGGTCATCCAGCTTCCAATGATAATTCTTCTTTAATGCTATTTATCTAATTCTATTTATATCTCAAGAGTACATTTGTGTTCAATTAAGAAATTACATTTCAACTTTATTAATTTATAATAAGATGTTATAGTTAATACAGTATTTTTAAACAAATTTTGTTAACATCAAAGTAATATATGTTCAGTGTATAAAACTTAAAAAATAGGGGCTGGAGAGATGGCCTAGTGGTTAAGAGTGCCAACTGCTCTTGCAGAGGACTCAGGTTTGATCCCCAGCATCCACATGGTGGCTGAGAACCGTTTGTAGCTCCAATTCCAGGAGAACTCCAGTTCCAGGGGAATCGAGACCCTCTTTTGACCTCCGCGGCATTGCACGACACGGGTGCACAAACCTACATGCAGACAGTACATTTAAATAAATAAATAAATAAATAAATAAATAAATAAAATATTTTTAAAAACTTAAAAAATAAAGAAGCTAATAAAAAATCACCCAATATCATTAATCATAAATAATCATGGTTAAACATTTTAGTATATTTTCCTCTAGTTTTTGTATGTTCTTACTTCATGGAAATTGTTCTGTTTCTTGAACTTTCTATCCTAGGATTTTGTTTGTTAATCATGGCATTTTAAAATCCTTATTATATCTTCACAAATTATTTGTACATGTGGTAAAAATAGGTATCTATAGCCTAAGAGTTATTTTAAGCATGACCTAACCTTGGATACTTTAGGCTGCTTCCATTTTTCCATCCTCTTAGGTAATGCTGCAGTGAATTTTATGCCTATATTTCAATATAGTTCCGAATTTTCCTTGAGAAAAAATTCCTAGCAATGAGTACATCAAAAGCTGTTCATGTTCTCAAGGTCTTCGTTTTTGCTCAATTGCAAGAATCAGAGGCCACCAGGACCCAGCGATAGGCTTCATATTATTTCTTCGAATATTTTTCCAAAACTAGCATTCCATTTTTATCAATTGAGTCTTCAGCAACTCATGGTCTAAAATAGTCAATGCCAAACACCTATTCTACCATTAAATCATAAATGGGTTTCCCAGCCCTTTCTGCTCCATTTCTGCCTGTGAACACTCTGGGTTAGAAAAGTCCTTAACCATAGTACCACCATCGTAAATAGGCAGCTTTTAAAATGTGTTTTCTGACTGTATCCATTTTACTATATGAAGGCCTACCAAGTAGGGCATGTACTGTATATCACGAGTGAAAGAGATCATATCTTCAAGTTGTTGAGAGAGAGAGAGAGAGAGAGAGAGAGAGAGAGAGAAGAAGCCAGAGTGCCCAATGCTAACTAGAATAAGTGGACATACAGGATGTGGTGGACATCAGACCTAGCACACAGCCCAGCCTCCAGAGGCACAGGTAGCTGGTAAGCAGTAGAGCACTTACACTGTGTCTTCAGAAGTGAAGAATATGCAGACATAATTAGGCAACAGTGATCTATACAGAGGATCATCCTAGAGCTAATTGCAACACTGCTGGGACATGTAAACTTCGGGAAAAGACCACTTAACTTGTCTGTTACATCTAACTTGTACAAATATATTATGAAAAACTACTTTACAAGGTCATGAAGAATAATTGAGGTAATGCAAATAGGGTGCTTAAGAAATGCTTGATGGGGCTGGAGAGATAGCCTAGTGGTTAAGAGCACCAACTGCTCTTGCAGAGGACCTGGGTTAGATACCCAGCACCCACATGGCGGCTAAGAACCATCTGTAACTCCAATTCCAGGAGAACTCCAATTCCAGGGGAATCTGAGACCCTCTTCTGACCTCCGCGGCATTGCACGGCATGGGTGCACAGACCTACATGCAGACAGTACATTCATACACATACAAAAATAAAAATTAAATTAAAAAAAGAAATGCTTGATAGATCCTGTGAGCTCCAAAGATGTCAGACATCATCATCATGGTTGTCATCATTGTCGTCGTCATCATCATCACCATCATAAGAAGTGTGAGAGATATAAAATGAGGGCAGGAGCAAGAGTCTGCTCTGCTCATACAGATTCTCCATACCATGCTTTACCTGGAAGTTGCTAAGTTCCTTAGAAGAATATTTGGAGATCTAGAGTTAACTATCTAGAGGCAAGAGGCTGAACCCGTAATCTCCACAAATTCCTTCCAGATCTGAGATGATTCCCACTTGATTCAATTTAAGGCACAGCCTTAAATAACACAACTCCTTCCATTTAACTTTGTCTCAATAACCAAAGAAAGATATCCTCCCATTCTCTAGGATTTCCAATGGTCAACAGTCACTCAGTGAGAAAAATTCCCTTAATAATATTAAACTTTTTAGTTAGCCTACAAATTCCTGATTGGGCAGAATGTATATAAAAACAGACCTCCAGAGTTGGGACTCAGCTGAGGTTGGGGACGTAGTACAGAATTTGCCCAGGAGCTAGCAGGATGGCTCAACAGTTTAGGACCTGAGTCACCCTGGGACCCACACAGAAGGAAAGAACCAAGTTCCACATGCACATTGTGATGCACGAGTACACATACACAGGTACACACACACACATACACATACACACACACACACACAGAGTACATGAATGAAAAAGATCTCAAGTCAAAAACAAATAAACAAAAAAACAAGCCAACAAAGATGTTTGAGAATTTTCACCCAGTGATTGCACTAAAAAGAAATGATTTAACTGGATGTTTTATCAGACTGATTTGTCCAAGTACATAATCAATTTGCTGAGTTTCTGCTCCTTTTTCTCATAGCTACAAATAAATCAGCAAGCAGGCAGCCATAGCCCAGCAGCTGCCATCCACAGCAGCCCTTGCCTTTCCCACTGAGGTTGTCTCTGACTAACTGGTTGATGTAGGTCAGCCCAGATGTTGTTCCCTGCCTCCCCATTCCTGCCGCTCTGCTTTTGTCTGTTCCCCTCACACACAGCAGCTGTGTCTGTATTCTATGAAGGCCAATTTGCCTCTGGAGTCATATTCATTTTCTCTCCCTGTGTGCAGAGGCTGAGGAATAGGGGAAGAACACCCAGGCATGGGAATAGCTATTCATCTCGGCTTGTGCCAGTTGTCTAGGTCTAATTATAATAGTACCTTCTCTCCCTTTCAAGTATTCTCTTTAGATAATGAGTTGCATGCAAACCCTATGATTGCACGCATATTAAGCTTTTAGCCTCATGGTGCCAGGGGCTGGGTCACTTTTTATTACTGAGTGTGTAGATGCAGTGACATCATAAGGCACCTGATAATTTGTATTCATCATAGTTGACAGTCCTTCCCTCAATAAACGTTCTGAGGTCTGAACATGTTTTTACATTTGTAATATGAAGATAATAATAGTTGCTTTACTGGAGTGCAAACAAAACAGGAGAGCAAATACCATGCGAATGTCATTTTCTAGAACTTGGCAAAGCAATTGTCACGTGATAGGGAATCCACAAATGCCAGTTGGCTAGGTGAATAGATAATAAATTAGCTATCCTCTTTGGAAAAAATATTAACCATAAAATTAGAATGCCATATTTAAAATCAGAACTTCGAGTGTGCAGAGCTTAGATCAGGGACTTCCCAGGACCTCCTGAAGCACAGGTAAATGGAGTGAAATAACAAAGTCCCAGAGAAACTAACGACAAATGGTATCCCTCATCTGTGGATGCTAAAGACAATTACCTAGTAGTATTTCTTGTGCAGGGCTCCTTGAGCTTTTGTCCAAGTGTTGCATATTGGAAACAACAACGACGATGACGACGATGATGATGACAACAGAAAAGACTGCGTCAAAGAACTGACTGAAATGGTGAGCTTCTGCTAGAAATATTCAACTTCTATATCGAGAATTTTGAGAAAGACTGAGAAAAAGATGAAAAACATGTTTGGCAGAATGCATGAGCTCTGGTGGGGTGGGGGGTAGGGAGGGGGACAAGGTCTAGATTTGATTAGCAACATAATCTTGTACGATATATGTATATATATGTATATATATATATAATAAAAAAGAAAAAAATAAAATCAAAACTTCGACTTATCTCTCATAAGCTTTCTCTAGTAAGTAGGAAGGAAATAAATAAGGAAGAAGATGAGGGCTAGGGGAAAATGCCTCTGAAGCCAGTTAGATGTAACAAAGTGGTGAGTCCCCATAGGCTACGCCTTCTGTCACCCTAGGAGCAGCATCAGTTCTGCAGGTGTTCAGTAAAGGCCAGAACGTTTAGGCAGATCCTGAGCCTGGAAATTCAAGCAGGACTCCCTTAATTGTTCATCTCGGGACAGTTAAAGACCCAAAGCTCATGGCTGTGCCAGTGGGCAGATTCCTCTGCACTCACATGGCCTGGCTGCTTCCTCAACAAGAGGGGCCATGAAGTGCTAATATAGCTCCTTTGCTTATTGAAAGAGGAAAATATAAATCATAAAACAAAGCACCGAAGTGGTTTGTTTACACAGGTTATGACTTTAGAGGCACAGAAGTCTGATGTCCATTTCACATTTGATTTTTCAATAGCTAAAACATACATACACAGAGAGAGGGGGGAGGGAAATCTTAACAAGTAAGACTCTTTCACTTCATTAACAATAAATACTAATTCTGTACATTTCTCCAAACACTAGAATTAGCCCCCAAACAGTCTTTTTTGTCATTTTGTGGCATGTGAGTCTCACAAATGATAATGGTCATAAGGTCTTTCATGGAGTACCAAAATGCTGGGTGTAAATAGACCAAACTTTTTGTGTGACAAGCAAAGCAAATACACATTGTTTAATGTATATTTTTATTAAATTTAATAACTGTCAGACAAAACATCTTGTAATTATCTTTTTTTTTTTTTTTTTTTTTTTTGTCTTTTCAAGACAGGGTCTCCCTGTAGCCCCAGCTGTCCTGGAACTCGCTCTGTAGACCATGCTGGCCTTGAACTCTGTAATTATCTTTATACCCCTTCTCCCATCTGCTTATCCATAGCCCCCCTAGCAGATTTCATGGATTCTGTCCTATATGTTAAGCCAGATTGAGTCAAATTAGTGTACTCAGATATCTTTTATTACATTTATTTATCTATTATTTGTGCATGCACGTGTGTGCATGTGAGCATGCGTGCTGGGTGTTTGCATGCCCGTGCCACAGCACACATGTGAGGTCAGAGGACAACTCTGGAAAGTTGGTTCTTTCACCACGTGAGTCTCAGAGATTAAACTCAGGAGACCAGACTTGGGGGCAAATGTCATAAGCAAGCTATTGACTAGGAATAATGACAACTCGCCCGGTTCTAGCTGGCAAGATGGCTACAGTTAAAGGTGCTTGCCACCAAGTACACCATAACGACCTGAGTTCAATGTCTAGGACCCACATAGGGGAAGAAAACAACCAATACGCTTCAGTTATTCTCTGGCCTGAACATATATGCCTGTGGTATATGTACAGCCACACACCCACCCCATACCTTCCAATGCATAAAATAAAGAAGTAAATGTAATTAAAAAAAAAACTCACTTAGCTGATCAGTTTGAATCTCTCCTGTATTCATATTAATTAAATATGGCCCTCCCTGAATCCAAGGACTGGGACTGAATAAAGTTTTAGAACTCTGTGGACACTGCTGGTGACACAACGAGAGTGCTGGGGAAGGCCTTTTGCTCAGTAATCCTACTCTCTGCCTAAGCTGACAGATACACAAGAAGGCTGGAGGAGTTGCAAGGTAGAAATGACAACCATTCACTTGTTCTCAGAAAACTGGTGAGAAGCTGAGATGTGGCAGAGTAAAGATGAAGAATCAAAGTCTTACTGCACCAAGCTGAGGGCGAGTGCAGTGCTCTGGGGCCGTAGTGGTAGCTGTCACACACTACGTTTCAGCGCCTCTCTGCTCCTTGGACAGTAAGGCAAGCCCCTAACCTGGCACTTCATCTTAGTTCTGGTTAGTCTTGCTTACAGAGCAATTCTTATGCCTGTGCTCAAACCTGGGGTTTGCTTTCTCTTTTCTGAACCACTTTCATGCCCTGATTTCTTCTGCCTTGACTTTCTAGGGAGCCCATCAATAAGGGTCTCCCAATCAATGCAAGTCTTCAAGATCTAAACCTAGTGATGTGGTTGATGTGCCTTCCTGGGAACAGAGACCCTTAGCAGAGGTGTGGCAAGATGGCCAAACCAGCAGTGCTAAACAGCACAGAAGCATTTCTGGACAGGGCTGAGAATGCTAGACAATTGAGGAAGCTGGCTTTACAAGGTCCTATAAGAGTTACCCTCTTCTGACCTCCGCGGCATTGCACGACATGGGTGCACAGACCTGCATGCAGACAGTACATTCATACACATAAAGAATAAATAAAATAGGGCTGGAGAAATAGCCTAGTAGTTAAGAGCACCGACTGCTCTTGCAGAGGACCTGGGTTCGATCCCCAGCACCCACATGGCGGCTAAGATCTATCTGTAACTCCAATTCCAGGAGAACTCCAGTTCCAGGGGAATCCGAGACCCTCTTCTGACCTCTGCGGCATTGTACGACACAGGTGCGCAAACCTACATGCAGACAGTACATTCATACGCGTACAAAAATAAATTAAAATTAAAAAAAGAATAAATAAAATAAAAAAAGACAAAGAGTTGCAGTCTTTTCATCTATAAAATGGGAATGTCATAAAGGATTATGAGGACT
Organism: Rhizomys pruinosus; assembly: GCA_009823505.1. NCBI lineage: Eukaryota > Metazoa > Chordata > Mammalia > Rodentia > Spalacidae > Rhizomys > Rhizomys pruinosus. Next base: position 1,310,225 of record VZQC01014940.1, read on the forward strand.
GAATGAATTTCCTTTTATAGTGTGTGCCAGACATCCTGGGGAAGGTTGGGTGAGATGACCTCACAGGTAAAAGCAATTGTCATGCAATTCTAAGTTTGATTCTTAGAGCCCATGTAAAGGTGGAAGGAGAGAACTGACTCCACAATATTGTCCTTATGGGCACACACACACACACACACACACACACACACATCATGCACATACACAATAATAAATAAATTCATTACCTAAAAAAATTCTTGGGGCAAAGTAGTTCTTTGGTAGAACATGGAAGAGAATCGGTCCATCTGGAAAACTCCTCCACAATTAACATCACAATAAAAGCAATAAGCTATTGTGAAGCATTAATATCAAGGAAAGATCATGAAATCTGGCTCATGAAAAAATAATGGAAGACAGTCTGGTTAAATGGGTTCTTATTTAAATAGAGTTCTTGTATAACATTTTCACAGAATGGGAAAAGAATAGATATTCCTTAGTATGTACTATGTGTAATGTAATATACATATAGTACATATTAATTTTTGAAAATCCAATATTCTGTCTATAATGTTAGAACCACACAAATGCAAATTACAGTTGAGAGAAGAGAGATGTAGTTTGAATAAGAAATGTCTCCCCTAGGCTCATGTATTTGGATTCTTGGTCCTCAGTTGTGGCACTGTTTGAAGAGGGCATGGAAACTTTAGGAAGTGCAGCCTTGCTGGAGGAAGTATGTCACTGGGGGTAGGTTTATAGCCTTGTCCTGCTTCTGGTTCTTTCCCTCTGCTTCTTGTGTGTGGGCATAATGTGATCTCTCAGGTTTCTGCTACTCCCAGCATGCCATGTGTTCCCTACCACGATGGACTCTAGCACTCTGGAACTGTGAGCCACAATAAACCTTTCAGTTGCTTTCGGTCATGGTCTTTCATCACAGTAGCAGAAAAGTAGCCTGCCTAATAATAATTCCAACACTATTTCAGGATCATTTACTGGAGGGTGTTATTTTACCTATTAGTTCACTAGATAGACACGGTTGAAATGTGTCTCCCTCTACAAAAGATACATTCAATTTCTAACATTTAGGTCCTGTGAATGTGACCTTATTTGGAAATACAATTTGATCTAGTTTAGACTGGTCCTCAGTTCGGTGTTATTAGGAGGTAATATGACATGTTGGTAAAACAAGAAGCCAAAGGTATTGGGGTCAATTCGTTGGAGGCATGTCCTTGAAGTGAACAGTGAAATGAATTTTCAGCTCATTCTTCTTTCTCTCTCCTTTTCCTTAGGCCATGGGTGAAAGTGTTTGCTGAGTTGACTCACCACCATCCCAAAGGCATGGAGTCAAGTGACTGTGGAATGGATGTCCAAAACTGTGAGCCAAAACAAGCCTTTCCATTTATAAATTATCTAAGATATCTTGTTGCAGTAACAGAAAACAGACTAAATTAGAGCCTTTGCGGTTTTAATTACTTAAAATGAAGTCATACTAAATTAAGAGCCCTAAATCCAATAACCGACCTTCTAAGAATAGGAGAGAGCTGGGGATTGGGTTATTTTCCCAGGGGCTGGCAGATTGGTAGGGGCATTTGTGCCAAGGCTAACGACCTGAGTTCAATCCCCTAAATCCACGTAGTAGAAGAAGAGAAATGATTCTTGCAAGTTGTCCTCTGACCTCCACATGTGTACCAGGACACACATAAAGAACGGAAGGAAGGAAGGAAGGAAGGAAGGAAGGAAGGAAGGAAGGAAGGAAGGAAGGAAGGAAGGAAAGAAGGAAGGAAGGAAGGGAGAGAGGGAGGGAGAGAGGGAGGGAGGGAAAGAGAGAGGGAGGGAGGGAAGAAGGAAGGAAAGAAGGAAGGAAGGAAAGATAATTTTTCTAGCATGTATGAGGCCCTGAATATGATCTCCAGCACTGTAAAAAAAAAGAAAAGGGCCAGGTGTGGTGGCTCATGCTTTTAATCCTAGCAGTTGGGAGGCAGAGACAGGCAGATCTCTGAGTTCAAGGCCAGCCTGGTCTACATAGCAAGTTCCAGGACAGCCGGAACTACAAGGAAACCCTGTCTCAAAAAAAAAAAAAAAAAAGGAAGAGGGAAGGGATTAGGGAGAAAGGGAGCAAGAGGAAACCACACAAACACAGACATAGGCAGGAGGACATGGGACAACAGAGACCAAGACTGGACATATACAATGCAACTACGTGATAAAAAACACCAAAGGGTGCCAGTGAGAACCAGAACTAGGGAAGGGCAAGGAATCTGCTTTCCTAAAAGCTCTGCCCTGTGCAAGGCCTTGTCCATATCTGGGTTTGTTTCATTGTTTGTTTGTTTCCTTTGAGACCTAGTCTTATTATGTAGCTTTGGTTGGCCTGGAACTTGCTATGTAGACCAGGCTGACTTTGAACTCACAGAGATCCACCCGCCTTTGCACCTGCCTAAATTCTGGAAATAAAGGTGTGCACTACCACACGTGACCCAGCTCATATCTTGATTTTAGACTTTTTACCTGCAGAACAACAAGAGAATCAATTTCTGCTATTTTAAACCACGATTTTTTTGGTCTTTTTGAGACAGGGCCTCACTGTAGCTTCGGCTGGCCTGGAATTTGCTATGTAGACCAGGTTGGCCTTGAACTCAGATAGTTCTGCCTGCCTCTGCCTCCTGAGTGCTGGGATTAAAGGTGTGGATTACCATGCCTGGCTAAACCACTATTCTTTAAGCTTACTTATGGCTTACACGGTTGTTTGCGTGTGCATCCAGGCTGGAGACCAACTTTCCGTGATCGGCTCTCCCTGTCCGCCTTGCTGGGCAGCTCTCTTGTCTCTGTGGTGTGCTCCAGGCTGGCTGTTCCCAAGCTTTCAGCTCATTTTCTTCCCATCTCATCATACAAGTGGCGGGATCACAGATATGGACCATCCAAAGCATTCAGATTTTTATATGAGTTGTGACTGCCAGGAATTGAATTCAGGTCATCAGACTTAGCTTGGCAAGTGCTTTTACCCAATGAGTCACCTCCCTGGCCCTAAGCCACTTAATTTTTGTTTGGGTCTTTTTAAGACAGGGTTTCCCTGTAACCCCAGTTGGCCTGGAACTCACTAGGTAGACCAGGCTGGCCTTGAACTCACCAGATCCTTCTGCCTCTGCCTCCAGAGGGCTAGGATTAAAGGTGTGCACCATGCTCACCACCCACTTAATTTTGATTTTATTTTATTACTTGTTTTATTACTTGTTTTAATACAACTAGAATGTTGTATTCAAAAAAACATGCTCCTCTTGGAGATCCACTAATGGGACTTCAGCCAGTGTCCAGTCTATAAAGAGGACGGTCTGCTCATGCTTCAAAAGGGAAACCTGGTCTAACAAGACCTGACTTTGTCCTCAAGTAGATGGAACTGGTAATTGAAAAGCCAGGGATCCAGGGGCTCCCTCTCATTGCCCTAAAACCTGAGTGACCCTTGAGGACCAGATCCTCAAGTGACCTTAAGAAAACAAAAACCAGGGCTGGAGAGATGGCCTAGCAGTTAAGAGCACTGACCGCTCTTACAGAGGACCTGGATTCGATCTCCAGCACCCACATGGTGGCCGAGAACCGTCTGAAACTCCAATTCCAGGAGAACTCCAGTTCCAGGGGAATCCGACACCCTCTTCTGACCTCCACGGCATTGCACGACACGGGTGCACAAACCTGCATGCAGACAGTACATTCATACACATACAGAAATAAATAAAAAAAAAAAAAAGAAAACAAAAACCTTGGTTAAGCTGGGCTAACTGTGTGGCCTTAAACATCCAAACGGAAAATATAACCAGAAATAAGTAAATAGTAAGGCCTGAGAAATTGTACTTCAGGTATAAAACTTGAGATCTTAGTAAAAAGACAAAAAGTTAAAAAAAAAATGTTCCTTAGTAGATTTTAAAAGAATGAGATATTGGAAAACTGTACATATCAAATTGCAGAACAAATATAATAGCTAATTATCCTTTAAAATTCATTATTAAAGATGCACATTCAGTGAAAAGAACTGAGGTATTTTGCCATCCTGTCTAGAAAACTCCAGGAATAAAACCAGTACTGTGACGGCTTTTACTTCTTAGCCAACTCCCTTCACTTTAAAGCTTTTGCTCTTTTCTTGTTAAATGAGTGGTTATTTAGATCTGCTAGAATTACCACAATTAGCTATCATTTTGAACAAAATGGTCCTTTTTCTGTGCTGTAGAAACTTAGCATAAAACTCCAAGTGTGAGAAAGTTCGGGTTGCCATTTATTTACAGTCTTTATCAAGCAAATAATATTCATATTTTGAATTATGCAAATAAGCATTTACATGATAAATCGTAATTGCTCTCAGACAGCTGTTTATAATTGGGTAAATGAGACACACTTTTAAATTGTCTAAATACATACTTACCCATGTTTACATATTTATACACTAGACTGTAACTATTCTGAATCAGCTGTTATCATCCATTGTGTCTTACACGGTTCAAGGGGATTGAGAACTTTTGAGTACAAATGGCAAAATCCCCTTGACCTTTCTTTGAGATCCAATGGATTGCCATCTTTTTCAAAGGGGTGAGCTCCCTCACACAACCTCAGTCTATAGCATTCTGCTACACCTCAAGCAAGAAATGCTTTGATACCCATTCTGTTGGGTGGAAAATTAATCTGTGATCATATTCTTCAGACACACTATGGCAGCAAAGAGCCATAGTTCCTTTTAATGAAATGTTTTTGCAACCAAAAAATACATTTGTTTTATATTTACTAATATGTTTGTGCCAAGCCTCCCCTCCAAAAAACCATGAAGACATGCAGATGAGGGTGCTTGTCCTGGAGAGGCTTCCAGTCTAGTTATGGAGGTAGACTTTGCACATTTGAAACACTCAGGGAGAAACTAGGAGGGAAATGCTTTTGACTAGAAGAGCTAAATGAGCTTAGAAAACAGAACAGGGTAGAATGTGTGTTCTGGGTTTTAAGGACAGCCTAGGAGAGGGCTCACTTCTCCCTGAAGAGCTGGTATTCTCCAGGATCTAGAGGTCAGACACAGAAGAGTGTGGAGAAACCCTTACCGCAGTACATTGACACGGTCCTCCAGGATCATTAGTGTGAATGACCTCACCTTACTGTTAAATGCACTATTCTCTCTTAATTGTTTCCAGTATGCAGAATTTTCTTATCCTCCCTTTAATCTCATTGCATTTCCCTTGCTTTAAAAATATTTAATTTTTTATGTGTATGAGTGTTTTGCCTGTATGTATGTGAGTGCATCATATGCTTTCAATAGCTGCAGAGGCCAGAAGAGCATGTCAGATCCCCTGATACTGGAGTTATACATGATTGCTAGCTGCCATGGAGATGCTGGAATCGAATCTGGCTCTTCTGGAAGAACAGCAAATGTTCCTAACTGCTGAGCCATCTCTCTAGCCCACCTGCCTTTTTAAAAGCTATTAACATGGCCTGTTTCTGGTTCTTTCTAGATGAATCATTTGTTTTTAACTCATCTGATGTTATTCTTATGAGGTGTTTCATATGTGCTTAAGAGAAATGACTTTACCAGAAGATGTTCTGGCTGAATCAAGAGAATGCATTTGCTGCTTCAGAGCTTCACACAATAGAGAGCATAGAGATGCTGGGGGAAACATTGAGGCAGCTACAGAGGCATCCAGATGTGAACCCAACACAGCTGGAGCCTCTCTCATTCCAGTATGATGAGAACCTAAGCCAGGAATGGCAGGTTAAGAAAATCTCTGCCTCTGTGTGTGTGTGTGTGTGTGTGTGTGTGTGTGTGTGTGTTTCTCTGTGTATATCTCTGTCTCTCTCTGTCTTCTGTGTATCTCTCTCTCTCTTTCATCTGCAGAGGAAGGGTTGAGCTAAAGTTCTTTTCAGCTCTGTAATTGATGAATCTAAACTCATCAGAGGAGAGCCCCCAGTTGATAATCTTCGGGGAAAACTCAATTTCTCCTTACATCCCATTTTCTCCCACTCCATTAGTATAGTAGCAATAATTTCCATAATCAATTGAGTACCTATGTACCTGGGAATTTACATAATTTTTTTTTTTTGGTCTTTTCGACACAGGGTCTCCCTGTAGCCCCAGCTGTCCTGGAATTCGCTCTGTAGACCAGGCTGCCCTTGCACTCACAAAGATCAGCCTGCCTCTGCCTCCCAAGTGCTAGGATTAAAGGCATGCGCCCCCACGCCGGGCTTATGTAAAATATTTTATTAATCACTGCAATGCCTGTATGAATTATTATTTCTACTTTATATGTGAGGACAGTGGTGTAAAGAAATTGTACGATTTAACTCAGGAGATATTGAATGATCCAGACTTTAAATCCAGACCTAGTCTATGTGATTCCAAAATGTGGAACATATTAGAAGGAAAATGTAGTTGCTTTTTCTGGGCTGTTCCTTATACTTGACCAAATCGGTCTCAGTGCTGCTTAGTGCAGAGTACTCATGAGTTACATACCATGTATTTGTAGATTACACTTCTTTCTCAAAATTCTGCCTCAAGAAGGACCTGCATGCTACTGATAAAGCTATGTGGGTGGGCAGCCTTGGGGTGGGGGTGAGGGGGTTGTATATTTGAGTAATTCAATTGACTCGACTCCAGTTAGTGCTGGGAGTCTCATTAATAGCCTTCAGAATCATCCAGGAATGTGACAGCTGGCCACAGCAGCCAGTTAGTAGATCAATTGATATTTTTGTTGCAGTTAGTAGGAGAAATTGGCTATGGATACAATGTAGCAAGAAACGAGACAATTTTCTGTCCATCCTGACCAGACTCTGGGTGGCTGGCCTCACCCAGCCACAGGTCTCTGTCAGTCTCCAGAATTGACTGAAATCACCTTGGGTGGTCGCTCCATTGTGCACGTGGGGCGTTCTGCCTGTTGACATTAGGGGATGTCCCCCACCTTCCCTTTGTTTCATCCTCGATTTAAGACACATTTGTTCTCAGTGGCTTTTAACTGGCTTTCAATCTATGTTCATTGCTAAGGAGATTTAACTTTTTTAAAACTGCACCTTCTAAAGGGGTTTCTGTGCCGCCCAATTAGCATTGTAAGAGACTTAGCTGTTTGGAAACAAACAAAATTTAAACCACATCAGTAGATACTAACAAAACCACAACAGGATTCCAAAATACTAGTCCCTAGTCGATGTTTTTTACTTGGACTTTTAAAACATGTAGGCCTTAGGTCTCTGAGCTGGCATCTGAACAAACTACACCATCTCTCCTTCTGCTGGGTGCTATAGTCCAGAGATGAGCAACCTGCCTCTCTGTACCATCTTCCCTCTCCCACCTTCCAGCTGGTAAAGCCAGGCCAGGCTGGCTTTTCCAAATCACCAGCACGCAGTCTCTAGCTTTCTCCATCCCGCCCCCACTTTACTCTGCACTTCCTTCATTTGCCCTCATTACCTCCCATTGATTGGGGACAGTAGCCCTAGCAGGTGTTGCTCCCCAACCCCCTCTGGACTGCCCTTAGGGTTGTTCTTGTGATCAGTCAACTGATGGGAGAATCAGGATCTCGCTCTCTGACTTTTCTAGGATTTGAATTGGGGGGGGGAGTGGATCTCAGTAACAGAAAAACTGTAACTCATGCAAAGAGTTCTGTAATTTTATCAGTGGTCTTATAAAACAAAAATTAAGATGATAATTCATTGAAACTGAATTATTTTATTCTTATTATAGAAGAAACCAGGACAAATTATCAGAGAGCCCCTAAAAGTAATATTTGATAGCTCCCTGTGTTCTAGGCTCTGAGTTTTTGTAAGATGATTTTATAATAAACAAGGGACAGAATGCTTAACTATAGGCTGACATTAAATGTTTGATTTACTCCAAATTATTTTACAATTCAATCTTTTGGCTTAAAGGGAACAAGCATCAGGGGTATAAAGTAAATTTATTAAAAGAAATGTCTGATGCTAAGCAATCAGCCTGTTCTGTGCTCCAGACACAATATGAACAGAATTTCTGATACACAGGCATTTTTGGCATGCTTTTATGTATCCCAGAAAGTCCCAGCAGATAAAGTCAGAATAGTAAAGAATACTTTTGGAAGCATAGCTATTCATAGAAAATATCAACTGCAAAATTAGCTGTCTAATACTAGAACAATAATGCACTCTGCTCTTGACCTATTTCCCTTTTACTCTCTAAAAGTCACCTGAGTGCTTCTGGGAAAACCAACCCAGAAATTAGAAATGGCCAAGATGGAAGACAGCTGCTCTTCAGCAGGAAAAAAACCTATATATATATATACCTTCAGATGTATCATCTGTACTTTTCTGATAACATTACATAGCTGAATATGATTTTCAAGATAATCAGCCAGTCTGGTTATCTATGCCATCACACTGTTACTCTGTTGTAGCATTTAAGTTACAAAATAAGACTTTGATTTTGTTTTCAAGTAACAAACTCAAAGAAGCAACTATAATGTGATCACCCAAACATACACTGACAAAGAGAACTGGATTTGGATTACCAATCCAAAATGTGTGCTTCCTGGTGCTATAGCCATCCAGGAATAATTAATCCAATTTGAATAAACTGACTCCATATGAGGAGCTGGCAATGCAAATGAGCAAACGAAATACACTGTTTAGGGCAGACATGGTGTCAGACACTGATACTTATTAGTGTTAGTTCATGTGGATGATGTACAGAGGATATCTGAAAGGAGAGACTGGCTGAAAACCTGTGGGAGAACCATAGGGTTATTTATAAGTTAAATGAGAACTTGCCAAACAGATGGAATTCTAAAAAGTACAATGAAAGTTTTGTGAAGTGCTCTATTATGTCCTCAGGTTCATGTAACAAAGCAAAAGGATGTTTAGGATGATAAGCCAGTAACATTTAAGGATACAGCCTATTATAAAAGCAACGTGAAATTCTGGGGTTTTCTGTTTGTTCCACTTAATTAAATTGCAAACCAATTCAGAAAATACAAATATATTAAGGATGAATTTCATATGATCATTAAAAAAAAGCACCCACAAAACACTTTGCTTTACTATATATAAATTGTGTTAAATATATAGCACATGTTTTAGTGTCTGGGAGAACATGCTTAGATCAAGTCTTTTCTTCATTTCCTAACTTATAGCTCGTTTCCAATTTATAGCTTTGTTTTTAGGTTTGTGTGTGCATGAGTGTGTGTGTGTGTGTGTGTGTGTGTGTGTGTGTGTGTGGTATCATGTTTTGTTCAGAGCAAGACAAATAGAAACAATAAATTTCTCAAAAGAAAAACCCTTCTTCATCGCTGTCTGAGATAAAGCTAAACCTAAAATGCCCAGTGTTTAGCCTTGTCATTTATATATTTGCCCAAGGGCTGCAGAGGTAGTTTCCATGGCAAGCTCCCTGTGCACAAGAAGCAGGGGGAGTGGAATGTCTCCTTCCAATGAGGAACTTTTCACTGACAGTGATAAAGGCCAAGAACCTCCTTCACACAGATGATTGGAAAACAGAACACGAAGGACATTTTTATTTTGTGTTCTTTCCTTTGTGTGGCATGTGACTTCAGTGCAAATACCCATTTAATCAAGAACACAAAGACAGCCACCTTTGATGGGTGAGGGATTTCCAGAGCTGCGGTAAACAGCTACAGCTCTTCTACTTGTTGTAGGGATTCCTGCAGGGTGTCATTTCATGCTCCTGTTGTATACTTTCCCACCTTCCCTTGGATTGAGGGAAAATATTTTTCCAAAGGACAGTTTAAGAGTAAACTAAATAGCACAACCTGAGATACTTTGAAAGTTGACATTTATCTATCAACTGGAATATCTCATTCATTCTTTCCCCTCTGAGTTGATCAGATCAGACTGAGCCTGTAGCTCTAAGTGAGTACCTAGTCTCTTTTATCACCTGATCATTATAATGATCTTCTATTAAACAGGTCTTTTTTTGTCCTCCAACTAATTTCTTCAATTCTAGGGATATCACAGCCTATTTGCCATTACAACTCTCCACAAGCTTGTATTCTTCTGGATAATCTATCCTAATGCAGGATGAGCTAGCAAGCCTGAGTGCACACTGGAATGTTCTAAAATGTTGAAACATAAACTGATGCTTTTATTGTTGATAAGAATATTTGAATCTTTCTTTGGTCTTTAAGGAACTACCTTAATCAAATATCAACAAACAGGATGACTGGCTTGGTATGTAGTGACTTAACACTGGCAATAAAGACAGAAATAATCTCTCTCCTCTCTCTCTCCCTCTCTCTCTCTCTCTCTCTCTCTCTCTCTCTCTCTCTCTTCTAGGTATGTGGTGCATGCATGTGTGTATATCCCTATAGCTCCAGCTGTCCTGGAACTCACTATGTAAACCCGGCTGGCCTTGGACTCACAGAGATCTGCCTGCCTCTGCCTCCCGAGTGCTGGGATTAAAGGCTTGTGCCACCACACCCAGCATATCTCATTTTAAGAAAGTGTAATCAGTTTCCCAAGTTGGTCTCAAAACAATGTAGAGCTATTTAAAAAGTCTCATTACGCCTGGCCTGGTGGTACACGCTTTTAATCCTAGCACTCAGGAGGCAGAGGCAGGAGGATCTTTGTTGAGTTCAAGGCCAACCTGGACAGCTGGGGCTACAGGGAGACCCTGTCTCAAAAAGTCCAAAAACAAGTCTCATTATAATATGTAGATTTTTTTTTTCAATGTCTTCAGCTGAAGGGCTAGTGGCTGGTTTTCTGCTCTCACAGTAAGCAAACCTGTGCAAATTACTGGTCATAAAACATGTTCCTGGGCGTCTGTCTGCCTTGTCAACATCTGCATATAACACTAAATGTGACCTTAGGCCTGGATCTTTTTTTAATGTAAAAGTCAATAAAGATTTTGTGTTTTAGAAACTATTTGTACAAGTCAAGCGAAAGGGTATCCAAAAAGACGAAACAAAAATAAGAATTCATCTCTGAACAGATATTTACACACTACTTTTCCAAGACATATAACTTTTTATTCTGACAGTTTACAAACCATGTCAGCACAAATACTCTTATGCCACTGGAAGGCATGAGAAAGATCAGAAATATTTAATAAATAAACTTGTTTAAGGATAAAAAAGTTATTTGCTGGCTTTTTTTTTTTCTGTCTTTTTAAGACAGGATTTCCCTGTAGTTCCAGCTGTCCTGGAACTCTTTATGTAGACCAGGCTGGCCTTCAACTCACAGAGATCTACCTGCCTCTGCCTCCAAAGTGCCTGGCTATTTGCTGGCTTTTTATGAATGGGAGAGTATGGGTATTTAATTAAACACTTTAACACTCACAGAAGCATTTTACCCTATATATATTTGCATATGCAGTGTATATTTAAACAACAGATGAACATAAGAGAAAAATAAAATATTTCCCTCTAGATCTCAGGGACAACAACAGCAAAGTTAATGAAAAGTCATTGTTTTAAAAGACTTAATTTAGAATGATTCATTAATAGTGACATTAAGCAACAAAATCTATTTTTAATAAAGCCTATTCTCAAGATGGACTGAATTTTCAGCCTGAAAGTAATTGCTGTCATTTGTCCTCTGAGTGTATATCATCACTACAACTAAGACAGCATTGCAGGGGATCCAAGCTCCCACAAAAGGTAAAGACTCCTTGCCTCTAAACTGGGATACCTGCAAGAAGAGAGGCGATAAGGCCCTGCTGTCGAAGACCTGACGTTAACATGGGAAAGATGTATTGAGACCACACATGAAAGTGTACAGATGGTCTCTGGAATACCAGAGAGTGTTACCAAAGGCCACTAAACCAATAAAGCAAATATGGGTCTCCTTGAGTCAAGCAAGACTCCTCTGTCAGCACCAGCTACAGCTCACCTGTCTGGAAATACTGTGCAGCAGAGGCAGCCATATGCCTGTATATCCCAAATCTAATTGGCTATTGGCTTTCTCCTTGGAGGAATAACCCATGGCTGATGCCACAAGCTTACATCCTCTAATGGTCAGGAGATGTTATAAGCCACAGTAAGACCCTGTCATATTTAACAGAAAAAAAAATGTAATTCTGGCATTCACAGTATTCCATCTAAACATCTGTGTCTATACTAAAGTAAACTATGATAACAATTAGTACTGTTTAAATACCTACATATCTAATTGCTTGTGCTTCATTAGTAGTATCGAAAGGTTATCCTGAACAAACTGTCAGCCCATGAAAGGAAACAGCCAGAATTGACCAGAGTCCAAGACACAGCTCCAGAGAAAATAGACTGTTTTGCTTCTCATCCACCTGTGCCCCTTTTCTAGCCGAGGGAACAATCTGCGGAAAAAGAGGGGGTGTGTTAGAATTAAGGGCTGCGATTGGGGGAATGGTGAAAACTACAGCAATATAGCCTGGACACTCATCTGATCAACTTGATTGAACATACAAGCCCCCCCCCCTTGCGGATGGGGACCAAGGGGGTGTGGGTTTGCGCACAACTGCTTGCAAATTAGTTTTACATGAAGGATGCTTGTACTCATAAATTTCACTTATTGCTAAAAATGGAAAAAAAAACTCAGAGAAAGATGCAGGACAGTTATGGCAGAATGCATGATCTGGGATGGGTGGGTGGGGGGGGGGAAAGGGAAGGGGAAATATGCCTGAACTGAATGGAAAATTATGTATGAAATATGCAAGGATCAAAAAAAAAAAAAAAAAGACAGCATTGCAGCCAGGCTTGGTCTATCACCAACCAATCGATTATTGACTATTAAAAGAGAAATGCGGACTTGTTCACAGCAACTAGTTTTCAGAATGAAAGGTACAGAGGTCTGATTTTAAATGTGGTATTTTTTTCCCCATCCTACTACCAATCAAAATCATCCTTTAACATTTCTTGGAAGTGTCAAAAGCCCATTTTTATTTTCCCTTTCCTACTTTAACCAGAATACTGATAGCAGTTGCTATGAAGCAAAGAAAAATGTCCTGCATTGGAGGGCCCTCCGTCTATCAAGGGGGATTTGCAGTGTTGCCTCTCTTCAGTACTGTATAGATTCACCGGATTTTGTGAAACACTCAGCCAAAACGGAAGGATTTAAAAATGGAGTATGGCCGAGCATGGTGGCACACGCCTTTAATCCCAGCACTTGGGAGGCCAGGGCAAGGCAGATCTCTGTGAGTTCAAGGTCAACCTGGTCTACATAGCAAGCTCCAGGCTAGCTGGGACTAAAGGGAGACCCTGTCTCAAAAAGACCAAATAAATAAATAAATAAATAAATAAATAAATAAATAAGAAGTGTGAGATATAGACACAATTTAAAAAAAAGAATCAAGATACTTTAGTTTCATTTTGGAATTTTCCTAGTCTTAGTTTCACATGGAGTGACAAAGAGTGTCTGTGGGTGAGACTTTTGAAAGGCTGATTAACGTGGATATGGCTTAAACAGACACATCACGGATCCCTAGTCGTTAAAACTCTTGAATTGAGATGTACTAGAGCCAACTACAGGGAAACAAATACTTAATAATTAAGTAATAATATTCACAAACTATGTTGTGTTGCAGTCTGGAGCACCAAACCACATTTTAAAGCCTGGAAAGAATTCCCAGTTAGGTGCTGAATTATGATCCCACAAATTTCTTTCTTTTGTGTGGGAGGATATATACAGAGACATATCCTCAACATGCAAAAAGCAATGATTGTCTCCATTTTCTTTTTCTCTTTCTTTCTTCCTTCTCTCCTCTCTCCCTCCCTCCCTCCCTTCTAAAACATGATCTCACTGTGTAGCCTTGACTAGCCTGGACTTTACTATGCAGACCAGGCTGGTCTGAAACTCACAGAGATCACTTGCCTCTGCCTTCCAACTTGTGGGATTAAAGCCTTGCACCACCACGATTTTTACTCCACTGTCTTTTTCTTTTTTTAAACCTTGGAATGTACTCCACTATCTTTTTCTACTGGCTCAATATCAAAATAACTTTCTACTCTCAAGTCCTAGTTTACTGAGACAAAGAGGCAATAAAGGGAGCACCTTTCTCTAAGGATTCTGTTCTCTGAGCCTCCATCGCCTCAGAAGGCATAGCTTGCATAGAGCAACCTCCTAGAACTCTTGGAAAGAATTTCATAAAGTATAGCACAGACAAGGAAGAAGTCTGGCTTACGTCAGAGGTGTTCAAGGAGGAAACAGGGATCTGAAGCCATGCGGGGAGATGCTAGGCATTTTCTAAGCCAAGAGGTGTGGGCTTTCCCAGCATATCCCCAGAAACATGGTTCTCAGCCCCAAGTATGTGAAACTAGAAGTGATATTTGGAGCTAATCCTCCAGTTCCAAGTTCTCCACAGGGCAACTGCTTCATGGGGGATATATCTCTCCTTTGGGAGCCAAACACTAAGAGTAAAAGCAAACATTTGATGCTGAAGAGCCCTTAAGAACTGAAGAGTGTCATTTACTTATTGCTACACACCAGTGTGGTCTTACGATGTTAAATAGATTAAAAGGCTAAGAGAGGTCAGTCAGTCTTGGGGAAGACTCCTTCGTGTCTCCAGATTTGGTTCTTTCCAAAATTGTTAGATGTCCTGCCCCAGGCCTGTGGAGGGTTCTTGACAAACTCAAAAGATGACACATTCTCTCCTATTATGTCTTAGGGAAGGTGGAATCAGAGTTCTGGGGACGGTTATGTGAAGAAAATTGAGTTTTAAAAGTCTACTGGTAAAGCGTCACAAAGAAGGGTGCAGAAAAATCCCAAGGAATGAGGTCCTTAAACAGGTAGCAGTCTTAGAATTGACCAAATCTATTCCGTCTCACAAGAAAGAAGAGAGGGAAGGAGGGAGGGATAGAGGGAGGGAGGGAGGGAGGGAGGGAGGGAAGGAATCTCAAAGAGCAGTTTAGTGACTAGCGGCAGAGCTAGGATACACACAGATTTCCAGGCCTGGGCTGCTTTAACTGGCACAGCCTCCAAAATCAGGGGGTCAGGGAATCTATACCAAGGCTAGAACTCCAAGACCCATGCGCGAGGCGCGCGCCGCCCATCTCTGGCTTCTACCTCGGTCTTGTCTTCAGAGAGGACATCCCAGTCATTTATATTTAATCTTATTTAAAAAGACATAACTAATAAATCTATTGCCAGGGCCGTGGAAAGAAGCCAAGCAGAGTCGATCGTGCTCCCAGTCCCATCGAACCCCATTGAAAACCATGACAACACCGGACAAGCTCGGATTTATCCCAGCTAGCTAAAGCTCATTGTGAACAGACGTCAATCACGCATTATTTCGGACTGAACAAATGCAAAATCTTGACTGGAACAAATGCTTCCAACAGGTCCGGGGCGTCGAGCTCCGTTTCCCCTTTGTTTGCGGCCTGGCAGTTGGCCTGTATTGGGCTAGCCTCCGCCCGACCACCCAGCGCGCAGCCGGCCCGGGACACATCGGGCACACTTGGTAGGAAGGCTGCAGGGGAGGAGAGCGGGCTGGGCCGAGCCGCGGCCGCCACGTCAGCGTCAGGTTCGAATTCAGCCGCCGCAGAGCCAGGATTTCGGGTGCGGCTGCCCAAATGCAGCTGTCATCCCTAAAATTTAGAAACCAAATACCCAAACCACTAGCTGGAGGAAGAGAAGATCTGAAACAGGGCTTGCCTAGCCCTAAATTGAAGCGAGGCCAGGGACCGACAGAATGTATTTGCATCTTCTCACGCATTCCCATTAGGCCGTTTCCTCTGTGTGGCGGTGGGGTCTAGGGAATCCGGGAGCAATCTTCAGCCAACTGTATTTTTTTTTTATGTTTTTTCCTGAGAAGGCCGAATTCCTCTGCCTTCTGGGCCCGTTCGGGTATCAAACGTGTCTGCCATTCTGCAAGCTGGAAAGAGCGCAGACCACACTGCCCCTTTCGCCGCTCGCTTGGGCTCAAAACTGGAAGTACCTTTGGGGACCTGTGATAGGGTGCAGGGTTGAGGCTAGAGTGTCTGGTGATGCCAGGCCGCCCCACGAAACGCTACCACCATAGATTTTAGAATGGCCCAGGCCCAGCTTTGCGGAGCTCGGCCGTTGATTGAGCCCTAGCCCACAGGATCCATGGAGGCCAGGCAGGGATGGGAGGTTTCGTCCAAGTGGCTGGGCCGCATGTTGTCTCGGTTTTGTTGGCCTGGGGAGACAGGCTCTGGTCTTGGGCTCTCTGGGACGCTTCCAGCTCTTTCCTAGCACCCCGAGGTTGGGTGTGAGTGTTTGTTAGTGAGCGTGTGTGTGTGTGTGTGTGTGTGTGTGTGTGTGCGTGTGTGTCGGGTTGGACTGTAAGGAGGGGGCCTAGAGATCTTCAAATCCCTTGTCCCAGATGCTGGCAAGACCAGACCACTCTCTGCCCGCCCCCTAAACTTCTTGCTCTTCTTACAGGAGTGCTACCAAGAAGAGAAGTCAAATGCTAACGTAGCTTTGTGAATCACTTTCCAAATAATTTCGAGAAACTAACACTCAAGCAAAACGCTAGAAGAATGAACAAGGAGTTCATTCCTGGCTGCCCATAAGCTCGCCCAAGTCACCCCCTTTGCGGTGCTCCTGTGGGCCCAGGCCCCATGTCGGCCCTGGAGAGGGAGGAGGAGGGGATTGGGGCTCGGTCCTGGGGGTGGTGGCCACTGCTCGCCACCCAAGATGTTATTCACTGGTAACAATCCCCATTATCTCTCCCCAGTTTGGACTAATCAGACAATCGCTAATGCCCAAGGATGCTTCCTGCGGCCTCTGGGAGGTAACCGGGCGCAAAGGGGCGGGAATTGGGCGGGGCAGGGGCGGGGACGGCACCTTCCGGGCTTGCCCCGGCTTCGGGCCAACACTCTTTCAGGTACTTAACACCCAGCACACCCGAACCCAGGCTTTCAAAGCACACGGGGTGGGAAGGGTTGTTTATATAAACAGGGATTCCTCCGGAAATGCGCTAATATATATCCCTGTGGTCAGTGCTTGGAGAGCGCCTCCCACATCCACCCCTAGGAGCAGTGTCCCAGCCGCCCAGGGTTCCCAGCCTGCCCTGCCCCCGCCTTCTTTCCCTTCTCGGCCATGGCCACCTCTGGACGCCTCAGCTTCACGGTGCGCAGCCTCCTGAATTTACCCGAGCAGGATGCTCAGCCTCGGGCGAGGCGCAAGCCAGAGACGTGCGTCCCCCAGGCCCACTCCTGCGCCGCCTGGTTGGAGTCCGAGCGCAGCCACTACCCCTGTGAGTGAGCAGAGGGCTGCGGTGGGGGGTAGACCGAGAGCACAACCAAGCTCCTGGCCGGTTCAGGGATGAGGGGCCGAGATCCCAGCCCAGAATCTGGGTTTCTTCAGCCCCGGGGTAGGAGGCTCTGAGGGTCCTCAATCCCACATCTCCCTTCCGCGCATCCTTAGAGTAGATCCCTACACCTGGACTGGTGCGGGGTGGGGGGGGGGAGATAAGGGAAGAGGCTTGTGTTACTGTGTCTGGAGATCCGTATGGATCGGACTATTTGAACATTTAAAATACCTCCCTTATACGCTCCTCTAGAGCTTTGCAAACCTTGAAAAACTGCAGTGCAAACTATGGTGGCCGGTATTGGTGCCTCAGCTTGTGGGAAATTGGTCTGCCAACTCTTTATAAGGGGCCCAGGGTGGGTTTCTCTGGGGCATCATCTCAGACCTGGTGGTAATTATTGCGGGATGAATGACGTGATAGGAGTGGGCAAGGTGGGTACCCAGACGTGAACCCGGCAAAGGAAAAGGCCCTCAAAGCCTTATGCCAGGGGCGGGGGCGCCGGCTGGGTCCTAGACCTTCGCAGAGGCCGGCTTCTCACCAGGCGGTGTCCTGTGCGTTTCGCAGCCTCCGACGAGAGCAGCCTGGAGATCAGCCCGCCAGACTCGTCGACGCTGGTGTCCGTCGGGCCGGCGTCTCCGGGCTCCGACTCCGAGAAGAGGAAGAAGCGGCGGGTGCTGTTCTCCAAGGCGCAGACCTCGGAGTTGGAGCGGCGCTTCCGGCAGCAGCGCTACCTGTCGGCCCCGGAGCGCGAGCAGCTGGCACGCCTCCTGCGCCTCACGCCCACGCAGGTCAAGATCTGGTTCCAGAACCACCGCTACAAGCTGAAGCGCGCGCGCGCGCCGGTGGCTGCGGAGAGGTCGGACCCTGCAGCGTCGGCGGATCTGCGCGCCGCCCCGGGCCTGCTGCGCCGCGTGGTGATGCCCGTGCTGGTGCACGACGGGCAGCCGGGCAGGGGTGAGGGCACGGCCGCCGCGGCCCGGGACAAGTGCAGCGCCCCGCCGACCCCCGCCTGCCCGGTGCCCGGCTACGCCGCCTTCGGGCGGGGCTCTGGCCTCGGCCTCTTCCCCGCCTACCAGCACTTAGCTCCCGCAGCCTTGGTCTCCTGGAACTGGTGAGGCCGCTGCCTGGAGCCTGGAGCCTGGAGCTACCCCTGACGCGACGCGGGGCCCGCGGCTCCGACGAAATGGGATACCGCCCACAGCCTAGAGGGATGGGCGGCCTCCCTGCACACTCCTTCCCTGCTCCCGGGTTCCAGGTCGCGCCCTCACCAGCCCTCTGGAAAGCACAAGCAGAGAGGACTTTCGCCAAGACTCCAGTTGTCCCTCCTCGGAGAACCCCAGAGCTAGATTATTTTGCTTGAGTCTTATTTGTATATTTTTAAATAGCGACTTGTTTGAGCCTTATTTGTATATTTTTAAATAGCGGTTTGTATGAAGCAACTTATTTTTAAAAGAAATAGAGTATTTTTCCCCTACTTACTGTCCTAGAATGTCATGTGGAGGATTTTGTCTCCTGCACTTCTGCCACGAAAGGAATGGGAGCCTGCTCCCCTGCCTGGAGTTCCGAGAACCCGCCAGCCCCTTACCCATTTCGGACGCCCCCCCCCACACACACACACTTTAGGTTGACGAGCAGATTGAAGTCCCAAAAGGGCTTTAGGAAAGAAAGGGGGTGGAGGGAGAACCTGCGGTAATTCTGCCGACTCTTATCCACTGGTCGTGACTCTGCCAGTCCTGGAGGTTCAAACGCCAAAAGTCAACCCTGTCCACCACGCAGTGGTACAAGAGCTTTTCCTGGGTAGTGCCAACAAGGCCCAAGTGCCCAGCTCAAGGGAGCCTAGGATTTGGGGACTCAGAACACCAAGGGACTTAGAACATGAAGTTAGGCTCTCCAGTAATTTGCTGTGCTTTCCTGCCTTCTTGATGGGCTGTAGTGGCCTGGTTGGGATGGAATAGGGGTGATAGTAAAGAAATCAAGAGGCGATAGGGATGATTGGTGCTGGGCACTGCCTCAGGGGGACCCTAGGGAGAGAGGCTACTTGGAGGAGATTTGGGGGTGCTCTCAGTGCACACACCTGGGCTCCAGAATTTCTTATTCCACCCCTTGGGTTCGCAACTGCTTCGCGTGAATGTCTGGAGGGGGAGAGCCTTCAGTGCAGACATTGGCTGTCCCCGGGAAGTGATGACCTTGTGTAGCTGCATCCTCTGCAGGAAGATGTGCCTGAGAAGAGTAATTTCCAGCAGGCCGTCCAGGAAAAAGGACAAGGCCCCTAATGAGGTCTATGAGGCTCTGGGTCTGTTAGGGCTCATAGTTTTCTTGTCCAGGGAGGATGAACAGGAGGAGGCAATGTTGTCACCTGGGATGGGGGCTGGTGGACAGGGTGCTTGTGACCTAGCTGCCTGCCACCTTGTCTTCCATATGGATGCAGTGGTTATCTTAGAAGAATCTCGATCCTTAAACCTCCTTTTGTCTTGGGTACAGAAAAAGGCATTGTCAGGGCTAAAAAGGACCTAGACAAAATCCTCACTGTTTCAATTCAAGACTCTATTTAATCAGTCTCTGGCGACAACATAGTGGGTGTCAGGCAGGACAATAGTATCTTTTTAAACCTTGTGGCCTTCAGGAAGACAAAGGGCTTGAATTTTATGGGCTTACAACTTCAATTAGAACAGGGCCAGTGTGCATGGGAGATTATCAAATTTGTATCATAAAACCCTTTTCTAATAAATGATTGGTGGGGAGGGTGCCTGAACATTGTGAGGGATATATTGGGAGCTGCCAGGGGCTTCCCAGATAGCCTTGGTGGAGCAGATGGGAAAGAAAAGGAGGAGAGATTTCTGAGGACGGCTTGGATCGGGACATGCAGCTGTGGTCAGCTGGCTGGGCGCTTTGCACCTCCAGGATACTCCTCTCCTTGAATGGGTAGAAAGAATCCTAGCTCCTTTAATGCACAGGTGATAAGAACCTCCTTGATATCCTTAGGGAGAAAGTTAAAAAGAAAGCTCTACCAGTTCAGGTAGAGCGGAGAGGGCCTGTTATCCCTAGAACCGGGGAATGGAGACTGGAGAGACATCTTAATCAGGAAGGCTTTGGGGAAAGCATAACTATAATCCAATTCATCATGGTCCTAAATGGTAAGCCAAGAGTCCAAGTAAGATGGTTAGAGACACCAAGATGCAGCCAGTGAGCCAGCTGCATCCTGGCTAGGAGAGGGGCAGTAGTTTCAAGGGACAGCAGCACCAGGAGCCATAATACATAACCCAAACCATTAGCCCTGTCCTTGCAATCTTTCACCTTTGGCTGGGACGCTCCTTCCTTTAGAAAGGGAAGTCCACATGGGAGATGAGAAAATACATTCTCATCACACTAACTCATTTTACAGAACCAGGTTGTTACAGATTTTTTTTTTTCTGTTGATGCCTGTGATAAGCTGGAAGAGGAAAAGAAAGATGTCAGCTTTCTTTGTGACCTAAAAGGTCAATTAGTCTAGGTTCTGACAAAAGTTGAACCCAAGGTTGCTCTACAAATAGCTGTGAAAACAGTGCCTCCCTCCCCAGAGCAAAGTATTTCAGCCCTGTCACCCATCATCAGCATCACAAGGCCGATTCACGCTCAGAAAGCTTGTATTGTAACTTGCTGTGTTTCAGATCTTTTTCCAGGAGCTTTCACACTAATCTCACAGAAATCTTACACACACACACACACACACACACACACACACACAGCCCTATTTTATAGATAAGAATCAGGCTCAAGTGATTTGCCCATATTAGTTGTAAACCTCAGATAATGTAACCGTTGTCCTTAGCTTAGCTGGTATTCAGCCTTAAGGAGGACAGTTGTCATCAGATGTATACATTGTACAGTCTTCCTCAGGAAGGATGCAAGAGCAAGCCAAGAATGCTACACAGCTCAGGGCTACTCCTAGTTCAGTAAGTTGCTAATACATTAACTGGGTTTTTTGCATACCAACTATCATCCTAAGCTGTTTTCTATAATAGCACATCCAGTCCTCTAGATACAGTGCTATCAGCCCCACCCTCAGATGCAGAAGCTGAAGTCAAAGAAGTTACAAGTAATCTAGTCTAGGGTCATATAGTTAGCAAGTGGTGGGCTGTGAACCTAAGCTGTCTGGCTTTAGTCTCTCTCTCTCTCTCTCTCTCTCTCTCTCTCTCTCTCTCTCTCTCTCGGTATGAGTTCAGTGTACATGTGTGGGTGTGGGGATCAGAGGTCAATGTTGGGTATCTTCTTATTTTATGAGACAGGGTCTCACTGAAGCTGGAGCTCCCATTCAGCTAGGCTGGCTGGGCAGCAAGCCCCAGGGATCCTCCTTTCTCCACTTCTCCAGCCCTGGGATCACTGGCACACAGTGTTGCAGCTGGCTGAGTATGCAATGCTAGGGAACTGAGGTCTTCATGCTTGCATGAGGAGCAACGTTGCTGCACGAACCATTTCCCTAGTCCACTTACTCCAGATTTTACACCTTTAATCACATGGTGATAAGTAGCCCCCAACCTTTTTGTTATGTTGTTATCAGTTACCATCTTGGTTACCTTCCTCACAGATATTTCCTTGAAGACACATTCTTGTCGGGTATGGTGGTTCATGCCTTTAATCCCAGCACTTAGAAGGCAGAGGCAGGCCAATATCTGTGAGTTCAATGCCAGCCTGGTATACACAGTGAGTTCCAGGCCAGCTGGGGCTACACGGAGACCCTATCTGAAAAAGACTAAAAACATGTTCTTTACCATCTTTCTGTCTCTGTTTCTGCCCCAACCCTATCTACCCAGCCTCCAACTTTTGGACACAATCTCTGCGTTGCCCCTAGGCTTGGTTGTGTGCTTTCTTGTCCAGCTGTCAGTGAAACCCAGCTCTTTTGTACAGGTCATAATATTCTCCTGTGACTATCATTCCACCATTCTTCTTCCAGAAAATCATCTGCTGCTTGACACCAATTGTGCACTCAGTGTTCAGTAGTCACTGCTGATGCTGATAAGCTCTTCTAAGTGTTTCCCACCCCCCAACCCCACATCCCTGTGGAGCTGTATGACTCTGGCTTTCCTAGCCCTTTCTCCAGTCTTTTCCTTCCTAGGTCTCCACTTTAATCTTTATTATTAAATATCACCCTCTTCACATCTTCTCACTTTCCTTCCATTGTAAACATTTTCACTTCATCTCACTTAAATCTCTTGCAGGTGGAGATTGCAATTTTCACTTCAATTTTCTTTCCTTGTTGTTCAGAGGATCTTACATCTTAGCACATCTCTTATCTGGCCAATTTAGCACTTTAGTATCTTAGATAATGTGCTGCTGAAGGGTTAGAAGGAAGTTATTTGAGCCCAGGTTAACCTACACCCTCACTCTTAACAATGGAGTTTTAATGTTTGTTGTTCTCTTGCCTTGTTGATACAATTTATTAGCCTCCCTGTCTCTCTCTCTCTTCTCTCTCTCTCTCTCTCTCTCTCTCTCTCTCTCTCACACACACACACACACACACACACACACACACACACACAGACACATACTTCACTACCTTTAAAACCTTTTTGACTCATAAATAAGATACATAGTCAGGATGGTTGAATTTTTTTTAACTGTTTATCTGCTCTGGGCATTTCAGCTAACCAGCCTAGGTATGTTTTCTGTGGCATGAGCAACAGGTACTCAGAGGAGCTTTTAGAATGCTGAGAAAGCACTGTCTCTACTACCTTGGGTACACCAGTTTCTCCAAATGTGATTCTATCCCATTTGCCTGGGAAACTGTAACCATCTGGATCACTGTTTCCAAGCCATGCTGTGGGCGGAGACTGACTAAATAGTTCCTTAATCATTCTCAGAATTCCAGCTCTGCACCTGTTCACTGCTTTCTGTCCACCCCCCTCCCGTCACATGCACGATAACTAACTGCGTACAACATGCCCTTTCTTCCTTATATTCACCACTCATCTTACCCACTCATATAAGTTCATCCAAGAATTGAACAATAGTCTTCTCAATGGCAAGCCATAGTGACAATTTAGCTTTTCAGGGCTGTGGGGAGAATTGCTTAGGCTCTTAAACAGTTAGGTTCTCCTTCCCCAGCTCCTTTTCTCACCAACTCCAAACTTTCAAGCTTAGGGATTCTCAGATTTTCCTGTCGTGTTCAGTACGCTAATTTTAATACCTTTTCAGGGAAGTGACATCATTACAAATTAGAATTAGAAGTCATTCTCTCATCATTAACTTGCCTTAATGGACCAATAAAAAAATCTTTAGGTGTCTTCTGAGGTCATGTAATTTCAAATGACTTCAGCAAGTAGAGTGTGATGGACGGAAGATCTGAGGGGACTCTGGTCATGCTTACTTCCTCCTGTATTCTGGCTGGGTGGCCCTTTATGAGTCAACAGTTTCAAATGCTTTTCTCCAGCTAAAAGCTCTGCATTGGACTCTGTTAATACCAATTGCCCTGTCGTTCTTTTTTTTTTTTTTTTTTCCTGTCCCTCTTTCCTGACCTGGGGATTGGATGGGATATTTGGAAGAATTCTCTAGGAAGAGGAATGTAGGTTGTTTGCAAATTAAACTGTGACAAAGTGTCAAGAAATCCATTAACAGGGTCCTTGAATCTCTTACCTAAGATGCCTTCTTCTTTCTGTTATACCTTCCTCCTTCAGCAAAGCTGAAGGATAGTGCATTAATCAGCAATTCCTCCAGCCCTAAAGAAGTTATCAACTTAGGTTTAAATGGCCTCTTGGGAAGTAAATTCACAACTAGAGGCAACCCTTAATCGTCACAAGCTCTCAGACTCTGATGCAGCCACATAAGCATCGGCACAATTACAACACAATTCAAATGCAGAATGAGAGACATGGGATGCCAGGGACAGACAAGAGAAACCTGAAATGTTAAAGCAAGAAGCAATTGCTGTTCTGGGAAACTGTTTTACTGCCTAATCACATGAATGGACACAGTGATCTTCTGACCAATGCTCAATGTGCTTCCAGTTCCTGGCCAGGAGCATTTCATATTTAATTCAAGTTAAAATGAAGAGATAGTATAGTATAGATTTTCTTATTTTTCATCTGTATGAATGAAACATTATCAGTTCAGGCTGTGTAGGAGGAACAAAAATTTAAAAGGAATATAGAGCTCCTGGAATTTTTATAACAGAGAAACCACAAGACTCCTCCTCCCTCTCTCCACTGAACCCATTGACTGAAAGGAAAATGAGAATGTTCTCAGATATGTTATGTATGCTTAACAATGGAACAACCTAAATCCAACAACTGGATTTTAATTATATAAACATACAAAAATGTATATGAGATGTGTGTGAAGAATTTGGAAGTGTGTTCTTTTTCTAAAAAAAGAAAGAACAACCGCTGGGCGTGGAGGCGCATGCCTTTAATCCTAGCACTTGGGAGGCAGAGGCAGGCGGATCTTTGTGAGTTCAAGTCCAGCCTGGTCTACAGAGTGAGTTCCAGGACAGCTGGGGCTACAGGGAGACCCTTCTACAAAGACCACAAAAAAAAAAAAAAGAAAGAAAGAACAACCTTGGTTTATAGTCCCATTTGTCAAACTCACATAAGATAAATATTTTATTTTCTCATTCTAAAAATGACAAATATTTTTCATAAGATAATATGGAGAGCATATACATATGTTTCTAAATCTAGTTGTCTTTGTAATAACATTTGTTTTCTTATTAATAGAATATGGGTTTAATGGATAGAAGACTTGAATAAAGCTATTAAGGTATAGAAGGGAAATCTCATTTTTTACCATTGTAAACCATATCCACAAAAAGAAATGACTGCTTACAAGGAACAAATCCCCTTGATTTCAGTTTCCATTCTCTATAGTCTCAGGCATTTCCCATCTAGCAAGAGTCATGAACTGGGAACCAGAGCCATGGGTTCTGCCATTAGCAAGGCGGAAACCAGACTCAGGACTTACACACAAGTATGTAGAGGGTAGCAGATGGCTGCTTGTTTCTTACTTGGTAGGACAGGAATGTGAAGAGGGGAAGTTCTAGAGCTTCTGGAAAATCATGGGCTTCTGAAGCTCCTGGGCTGAAGACCCACACCCATGAAGCCATAACACACAGGGGAGGAGGAATTTTAAACTGAGCTTGTTTTTGTTGTTGTTATTATCTTCAATAATTCTGATGAACATTGTTGCAGGGTATGTTCCACTAACTCTCTTCCGTCACTGTCACCACAGGATGCTGTAATCAGGTGATGTAGAGAAGTAGAGACTGAGGAACTTGCTGAAACTTAAGGCATTTGGGCTAGGAGGAAGGGTGAGCACTCTATCTTCTCAGCAACTAATGATGTCTTGGGGCTACAGGATCTATTTTATCTTGTTAGCCTGCTCTGCTCTCACATAGTCCCAAAATAATTGGCTGTTCGGCCTTACGTAAGATGTTTCATCCATAAACATGAAAAAGAAGAAAATCATTGATACAGCAAAGGAAATGATCACGAAAATAAAAAAAGCATCTTTTAGAATACAGGAAGATACAAATTACACATACAAATGTATATATGAACTTAATATCCTAGCTATATGATGAACTCACACATCTTTTTTTTACAGAACTAATGCTTTTTTTCTTTTTTTAAATTGTTTTACATATATTTTTGTATAAGATTATGTTACAAATAGAATCTAGACCCATGTCCCACTCCCAACCCTCCCAATCCCACCAGATTCACCCTTTCAGTCAGTTCTTTGATGCAGTCTTTTCTGTTGTTGTTGTTGTTGTTGTTTCCATTATGCATCATTCCCAATAAGAAATGTTTACAACTAGGTTACTGGCGCTAGCATCCACAGATGAGGGATACCATTCGTCATTTGTTTTTCTGGGACTGTGTTACTTCGCTTAACATAATATCTTCCAGTTCCATCCATTTACCTACTAAGTTCATGATGTTTTTTTTTTTTTTTACTGCTGCATAGAGCTCGAACTCACACATTTTAATAGTGGACCAACAACAATACAAAATTACTTGATTATAAGATGACAAAAGACTGGACTTTGCATTTCTAACCAACCAAACAAACAAACAGATACTCAACAAGTATATGGAAATATGCTCAACATTACTACCACCAGGGAAATGTAAATCAAACCCATAGTGAAATATCAACCCATGTGTATTTATCAAAAAGAGAAGCAGGGGCCAGCTTTCCACCAAACCTAACAATCTGAGTTTGTCCCCACGAACCCACACAGAAGGAGAGAACCAACTCCTGAAAGGTTTCCTCTGGCCTCCATACATGTACCATGCTGTACACACACACACACACACACACACACACACACAAACACACACACACACAATCAGCAAATGTAATTTTTTTAAAACAACAGCAATAAGTGTTGGTAAAGGTATGAAGATGAATCTATGTTGTTGGTAGGAATGTAATGAACCCACTATGGAGAATGGTATGATAGTTCCTCAAAAACAGAAAATTAGGGCTTTGCATGATCTAACAATCCCTTTATGAGTACGCATATCCAGAGGAGATTAGTATCAGTATCTTTGAAAGAGGTCTGCGCCCCCATGTCCATTGTAGAATTATTTACAATAATAACTAGCAAATAGAAATAACCCAAGTGTACAATAATGGAGAATTGAGAGAGAGAGAGAGAGAGAGAGAGAGAGAGAGAGAGAGAGAGAGAGAAATTCCTCAGCCGTAAAAAGAAAACGCCCTGGCATGTGAGGGAGTTTGTTAAGCTAAGTGAAATAAGGAGAGGTAAATACTATATGATCTCTCTCATATGTGGAATTTAAAGAAATAAAATTTATAAAAACAACTTGGAATTGTGGTTATCAGGTGCTGGGAGACAAGGGAACCAATGAATGACTCAAAGGGCACAGACTTTCAGTTATAAGAGGAATGATTTCTGTGTATCTAAGGTAGATCATGGGTAGTAAGAGGAATGTCAGCTGACTTGACTCTGGTAACCACAAAACAAAATATGTATTTAGTATCTTGCATATAAAAATTTTATTTATCAGTTAAACTTTCTTTTACAAATTAGTTCATCCTTGGAGTAGAGGTCACAGACTGGCTGATGAACTCACAAGTGTAGGTAGTGTGCTACATGAGCAGCAAGGTTTTCACTAGCACTCGTCTCTGGCCGTGAGTGGAGTCTGATAGTAACCTTTGCTACAAGTACAATGTTAAAACAAAATTAGCTCATCACTATTACATATAAGGAAAACAAAAGCCAGACTAGCTAATAAAAATATAAATTAATTCTCTTAATCTTTCAATCAAATCTTAACCAAATTAGCCTCATCTGCTCTTGCTTTATCCAGGCTACACTTTTTCATAACCTGATTTTTACTCAAAACTTTCCTATAGCACAGTAACGGAGTGTGCACACTTGTACGTACAAGGCCCTGGCTTCAATGCCCTAGGTCGCCTTCATCTTCCGTTTTTACGTCTTCATGGAGACCTCCTTGACTCGCACATTGTTTCGCCTCTCTTTCTTTCCTCTTTTCCTTCTTTCATCCTCCCTCTCTTCTTCCTCCTTTTTGCTTTCCTCCCCCTCCTCCTGTTTTGAGACAGGATGTTGCACTGTAGTTCAGACTAGCCTTAAACTTGTAATTCTCCTGCCATAGCTCCCCAACCGCTGGAATTTACAGGTAGAGCCACCATACTCAGATAGACCCATGTTTATCAACGCTGAGGCTTGGAACCCTCAGACTGTCCCCAGGGCAGCACCTCGGCTTTCCTCACCCAGCGATCACACCCTACGTTGAAGCTTCTTTGACTGTTTTGCCATGAAATATTCTCTTCTACCACTCACCAAGCTCTTTGACTTTCTTCAAATGGTTTCAGTTTCGAAATTCCTTTGTCTCCACAGCATGTGCTCACTAACTGGAAGAAAGGTAACTACTCCCCACAGGTCAATCCTAGCTAAAGCTGTAACCCAACTCAGAACTCTCACTTAAAAGGCAGTAGACAAAAAAAAAAAGCCGGGCATGGTGGCGCACGCCTTTAATCCTAGCACTTGGGAGGCAGAGGCAGGCAAATCTTTGTGAGTTCAAGGCCAGCCTGGTCTACAGAGTGAGTTCCAGGACAGCTGGGGCTACAGGGAGACCCTGTCTCAAAAAGACAAAAAAAAAAAACCAAAAAAAAGGCAGTGTGACAGAATGAAAAGCAGGGAATGGCGATCAATCGGCCTTGATTTTGAAAGAAAAGATTGGGTGTTGGTTGTCACAATGATTGTGTAAAACTAGTTTCAGTCTCAGACCTTTTAACCTTCACCTAGAGATGATTCCATCTGCTAAGTGTTGTAAATATGAGTATCAATGAATGGATAGTTGATAGTTGACACTGAATAAAAACAGTGTCTCTTTCATTCCATAGAACGTTCCTTGATGTTTTAGATGTATCTGATATAGCATTCAATTTATTTATTAATATAGTCACCTGGGACCTAAACTTTTAAATACACAGCCTAAACATGTTTGTGATTAACTAACATTGTGTTTTTTGTTATATCATATACCTGACACTTTCTTCTATTTTGTCTTTGATGATGGACCCAAGGGAATATGAGATGACTTAGAAAGTTTTAATATCAAAGGGGCATATAACATTTAATGAGCTAGCCATGCAGTCAACCTTGATTTACATACAATGAGGGGCAGTGGAGATTTTACATAGTAATATCAAAACGACCACTAGAGCATCACAAGACCTGGTCTCAAATGATACTACAGAGCCAAGTATTACTCCAAAAACAGTGTGGTATACACACCACACACACGACACCACCACCACACAGCAAGAAGGCCAATGAAATAGAACAGAAGATCCAGAAATAAATCCATACAGCCACAGCCATTTAGTTTCTGACAAAAGTGTCAAAAACATAAATTGGAAAAGAGCCTGCTCAACAAAACTGAGAAAACTGATAACCACATGAAAAAATAATGAAACTAGGTCCATGTCTCTTACTCTACATAGAAATCAATTCTAACTGGATCAAACATCTTAATTTAAAACTTGAAACTCAAGCTGATAGAGGAAAACGTAGACAAAGCATTAGCAAGATATAGGCATGGTCAAGGACTTTATATAAAAAACTACCATAATTCAGCAGATAGTCCACAAAATTAACAAATGAGACTGCATGAAATTTAAAAAGCTTCTGCACAGGAAAGGAAACAATCATTAAACCAACACCCTGTGGCATGTGAGAAAACCTTTGTCAACTATATACATGATAAGAGATCAATGCGTGGTGGCGCATGCCTTTAATCCTAGCACTTGGGAGGCAGAAGCAGGTGGATCTTTGTGAGTTCAAGGCCAGCCTGGTCTACAGAGTGAGTTCCAGGACAGCTGGGGCTACAGGGAGACCCTGTGTCAAAAAGACAAAAAAAAAAAAAAATAGAGATCAATACATAGACTATACAAAGAATTGCAAAACTTAAATAGAAAAAAAAAAAATCCTAAAATCACCAATCAATACATGGGCTAATGAATCAGATGTACAGTTCTCAAATAAATATAGGCAATAAATATTTGAAATAGTTTTCAACATCCTTTATCCATTAGAAAAAAAATACAAATTAAAACTTGAGATTCCATCTCACCCATTCAGAATGGCTGTCATCAAGAAGACGTTGAAGAAATTGAGCTGGCACTGACCTAGACGCCACGTCCTTGAGGACCAGCTCTCATAACAGTGGAAGGTGCTAGGCAAGCAACAAGGGAGAAAAGTAATAGTCCCACCCAGCTTCGTAAAGCCACAAATCACAACAATGGTCGGCCCAGCAAAATATCCCTTATGGTGCACTTTAATCCTAGGGGCAACCAAAAGCTGTCTAGCTGGACTTAAGGCCTGCTCAGTAAGAGGGAGTTCATACCTAGTACTATAAATCTAGCTAACTGCCAGTGGCTGGAGATGTCACAGACTCTGTAGGAGAATCTACTACCACCACTTTACTAAGCCAATATGATTTCTAAACATAGCTCTTACCACTCATCAAAGAAGCTCCTTTATGTAACAGATGGAGACTATTACAGAGATCTGCAGCTGTTCAAAAATGTAGACAATAAGTTATTATGAGTGTCTGGTCCTAACTGATGCATCTACAATGCAACTTCTACACATATGGCTCAGGGAACATCAGGAAGAGGGAGTCAAAGATTGTAAGAGTCAGACGATCAGGACACCTTCTGCTAGATAGTGTCTTCTAGACATGACAGGAAAGCTGCAGCCATGAAATCTCAATAATACAGTTGCCTAAATAGGACCCATATAGTGAAAGTACCAGTTGACATGCTAAACTATACAGGGGAAATTTCACAAGGTCCCTCCTCTAGGTGAAGATCTATAGGCTGCTGAGAAAGGAAGAATCCATTTTCTCTGGCATCAAGCTCTCTGATAGGTAATCCAGTCCTAAGGGCTCAGCCCCAAATATATGTACATACATACACTGTTAAATGGACTCAGTAAGTCATGAGTGTACACACACACACACACACACACACACACACACACACGTAACTAGAATAATTAAAGAAGAAATCACAAGATTAAAAGTGAGTGCTGGGGGTACAGGAAGAGTTGGAGAGGGAAGAAGGAGGGTGGAAGAGATGTAAATATGGTACTCATGTACAAAATTCTCAAAAAAGCAAAGAAAACCAGGGGCAACAAATGCTGGTAAGGATTCAGAGACAGAGAAACCCTAAGATACTATTAGTGGGAATGCAAACTGATACAGCCACTATATAAATAATAGTTATTTATGTTTCATTAGGGCCACCTGAGAAAACTAAAAATAGAACCATCATATGATCTAGCTGTACTAGTTCTAGTTGTCCACCTAACAGGGTCAGCACACTGCAGAGATACTCACACATCTGTACTTATTGCTGCACTGTTCACAATAGCTAAGAAATTCAACCAGTTTAGAGTTCTGTGATTGTTTATATTTATTTTCAACCAGACAGGATCTATATCACCCATGAGACATGCTTCTTGCACACCTGTGAGGAATTATTGAGATTAGGTTACCCTCTGGGCACGTCTTCGAGGGATTGTCGTAATTAGGTGTGGGGCATCTTCCTAAAGCACCCAGACACAAAGGGATTCTTGGGAAAAGCCTTCACTTTTTACCTGCTTGCTTCATCTCTGCTGGTGGCTGCTGCTGCATCCACCCTTCCCCAACATCAGAGCCCAGCTTCTTTGGATTTCCAATGTGAACTGAAGACAAGTGGCTCTCTGGGAATCCTCCAGGTCTTTGATGCCTGTTGAAACTGCAGAGGCTAGAAGGCTTGTGCACTGAGAAACTCCCTGTCAGGACGAAGGCAGCTGCTGTTAGACTACAAGACCATATGCTGTAAGCCAATCTAATAACCTCCCCCCACACACTTAATGTATATCATGTTATTGGTTCTGTTTCTCTAGAGAATTCTGACTAACACAAAGTCCATCAACAGGTGAATGAACAAAAAAATGTGGTACACATACACCCTGGAACTAATTCATCTGTAAAGAGTGAAATTATGACATTTGTAGGAAAGTGGATGAAACCGAAGACTACTATGTTGACCAAAACAAGCCAGGCTCAGACAAATACTGTTTCCCCTGTATTAGAATATAGATTTAAATCTATGTGGATTTATTCATACACACACACACATACACACATACACATGCATGCACACGTGCACGTAACCTATGAAGGAAGAAAGGAAACTATGAGAGAGAAGAAAAAGGCCTAAAGGGACAGGGAGAAGGAGCCAGGAAGGAGTAATGGAATATCAGAAACATGAAAGCAGTAAGTGGGACTATCTGTGAGGAAGAATAGAACCATCAAAGGGAGTGGAGGTGGACAGGGCAATGGAGGGGTGTGTGAACAAAGTATGAAGTATATGTCTGTGAGAATATCCCAATAAACACATCATGTTTTAATGCTAAATAAAATTATTTAAAAATTTTAAATTAAGATAATGCGTGTGCAAACTATGACTTTCGTGTTCTTAAATATTCCATCTCTAGCCAAATAGTATGCATGCTTACAGTGCTAATTATTCCTTTAATCTTGTGGAAGACACATCAACAATGTCAATATACTATAAATTATGTATTACTTAAACTAAATACTTTTTACATTTCCTATGAACTGTAGACTGTAGAAGAATTCGGGAACTGCATTTACTTGCACAACATCTTTGCCATAGAGTCTTGGTGACAATTGGAAGAACGGTCATTACCCAACTTTGCAGGCAGATAGAATAGTGTCAGAGCACACTGTGTGCTGTGATCATCAGGAATGAGAAAGGTCAGTCATCTGTTTAAGTTGAGAACTGGGGAAATTATTCTCCCATGGTCTCCTCCATCTCTCTCTAGCTGTCTTTCTCTATATATAGATAAATGTATATGCATTTCACAGATTCAATGATATTTCAAATATTCTTGGCAATATAGGATATGGGACTTTGAATAATTCAAGGATAAATAACAATAATGTGAACTGCTGGCAAACAAGTTTTTCAGTCTTGCTCCTAGATAAATCCAATATGCTCCTATATTAACCACAGACAACACACAACCCCAAAGTCTGCTTTTAATTTAGGACAATAATTTGTTTAACCAAGCCTCAACTCATGACTGGTGATGTAATTAGTCATAAATTTTAGTTCTTAGATAGTTTGAGGCTTACATAGGTGAAATGTAGCTTGTTTGAATCAGTAGGTTGTATTTGTTCTAATTCAGATATGAAAAGGTCAGGAGACACTTGCCATGGTAAAGACAGTTTGTCATTATTTCCAAAAAGAGAGAATAAGTTAGGTCAAACCGGACCATGTCAGGGAGAATGGGGACAGTTGGGAGGCAGAAACAATGAGGGGAAAAGAAAGGGAAGAGCCTGCACTGTGTGTGTGTGTGTGTGTGTGTGTGTGTGTGTGTGTTATGGGAAGGGGTGAGGAAGGTGGGGCAAACTCCTGTGCTGATGGACTGAATAGCTGAACAATTGAAACTAGACAGAGAAGGGTGATTTGGGGAGGATTCTGGACTGGAGAGGAATCTCGAATGAGAGGCTAGCCCTAGGTATTAGCAAAAGGCAAGGCTCAAAGTACCACAAAGTATAGAAAACAAAAGACACACATGCAACTACAGCAAACTGACCCATCTCAAGGAGATTTGTTAGCATCAGGGGATGAATGAAAGACAGAGATTCTAGAGGGTACAGGTTCAGAGGCCAGGTGGCCAAGCACTGCCCTGGACAGGCTGCCTCTGCTCTCAACCAGGTTGCTGCAGCCTCCTCTTGGCTCCCAGCTTTACTTCTCTCCCCCACTCTTATGGACAACACCTTTTGATCCTGTCGCAGCTCTAAGCACACTTCTATAGCTTCCCATTTCCATGTCTTATTTGTCATGAGGACAGGGCCCATATGCATGGTAAGTCATGTTCAGTTCTGTGTTGTGGTGCTTGGCACCCAGCAACCTTTCAGGAAATACAGCCAAACTGCTTGTAAATGAGGGAGAGCAGCTTTGCTCTGGACCTGCAGGGGCTTGGGCTGAGACACTGGTTTGAGAAACGCTTTGGTCCTATAATATTTTCTCTGCTGGGGCAACTGGGGTTGATCCTGGGAATATGGGTCTCATAATCATTTCTTGACCTTGAATTAGAACCACATTGACCTCCAGGGGAAGAAAGAAAAGGAAAAACTGCATTTTCATGGTAAATTTCATCTCAAAAAGCTCAGGATCCTTTAGCTTCTTATGCCCATATACGTTAACAGAGCCATCAGTATTATTAGTGTGTTCGTTTTGCATTGTCTGACAACAAAAACAGGGATGACAACACTTGGGAGAGGATGAGTCATCAGAACCCCAGTGCTGTCAAGAACCAATAAAGGTTCTAATGTCAGGCTGGAGAGATAACTCAGTGGTTAAGAGCAGTAGCTGCTCTTCCAAGGGACCCTGGCTTAGTTCCCCTCACCCACATGGAGGCTAACAACTGTCTTTTGCTCTAGTTCTTGGACATCTGTCACTGTCTTCTGGCCTCCACAGGCACTGTACACATAGGTACACTTACATACATATAGGCAAAACATAGACACACAAACCTTAAAAGAATTCTAGTGTACATTACAAATATTGTACTCTATTTTTTTTTTAATTTTCAACACTAAAGCTGACAAGTATGGCATTTTCACTTTTTGGATCTATCTTATAAGCTATGTTTTCCAGAGAAAAAGACTAAAGTTATAAAACAGGATCTAACAAATCTCCATCTGCTAAAGAAACAATGCTATAGGAAGGGAAGTTCCTGAACCTCTGCAAAGGGACAGGAGGTATGGAAGCGCTAAAGACTTGCAGAGCATTTCTGTGTGGGATGGTGGTACTGGTGGTGTATGTGCATGTGTGTGTGCATATGTGTGCATATGTATGTATGTGTGTGCATGTGGAGGTCAGAGGACAACCTCAGGTGTCAGTCCTTGGTCACTTTCCACATTTTGTTTGAGGAAAGATATTTCAACAGCCTGGATCGTCAGCTTGACGGGATGAGGCTCCACTTTGCTAGAGCATCATAGGAGGTCTGGCCCCCACCACCCGGACAACTTTTGATAAGGCTAGGGCAGGGCAGACCTCCTGTTCACGAAAGTGGGAAATCATACCTTGAGACCCTGCTTTGAAGTACTGGGCAGAAAATGTGTCACACTTCCTTACTATCAACACACCTCAGTTTCAGTGACCCAACCAGCTAGCATCCTGTATAAGCTGCAAATTCCCATACACCCCAACCCCCATTCCCGCCTCACAAGGCCCAGTATAAAAGGCCGTGACTTTTGGCAATAAACGAGTTATTTCCTCTCTTGAAATTTCTCCCCTCTCTTTCTTGGGTCCTTCTCTCTCTATCTCTACCCCTCTCCCTCTCTTTCTTTCCCTTTCTCCAGGGCTCGCCCCTCCCCCTCCTGGTTCTCACTTGAGCCTCAGTGTGCAGCCAAGCTGAGGAGCCGATAGAGGGAACGGAGAGGCAGCAACACAAGCTAGCTGACCCATGAGCGTCTAGGAATCCATCTGCCTCTGTCTCCCAGTTCACACTCCTGGGATTATAGATGTGTACCTCTTTACCTGGTTTTTGTGTGTGTGTGTGTGTGTGTGTGTGTCTTTTTGAGACAGGGTCTCCCTTTAGTCCCAGCTGTCCTGGAACTTGCTATGTAGACCAGGTTGGCCTTGAACTCACAGAGATCCACCTGCCTCTGCCTCCCCAGTGCTGAGATTAAAGGCGTGCGCCACCATGCCCGGCTTTACCTGGCTTTTTAAATGGACTCTGGAAATCCAGATTCAGGTTCTCATGCTTACAAAGCAAATGCTTACCAACGGAGCCATCTCCCCACCCTTTCGGTAAATTTTGAGTGATATCTGGTGTAGGAAAAAGGCCTAAAATTGCAGCAGGACACATTAGGCTAGACAGCAGGAAAGTGATCATGTCATCACGGTAACTGACGCTCCCTCCTTCTTTCCCCGTTCCTCTCTTATGCACAAATACACAACACCAGGTCAATTGCTACCATGTTTAAAAGCAGCTTCCACTCACAAGCCACTTTCCCTTTCCAAGGCAACGTTGAGTATTAGATGGCAGATTCTTATCTTCCTCCAGTGGTGCTCTTTATAAAAGAAAGGACTCCTGCATTTTTAAAATTTCTCTTATTTAGAGCTTTCTCAGCTCTGTTCTTTCCTTGACCAAGAGGCATTTTCGGAAACTGTGAAATTCACTGATAATGTCAACTCCATCATCCATCATCGCGCAAACGATCCTGCTGGCATGTATACCCTCTGGGGCTGCATTAGGGAGAGATGATAATGGAAGAGGATCGTATCCCTAAGGTGAGGGTGGGGTTATCATTCTCTCCTAGTGAAAACAGAATTTAGAAAAATTACATCTAACTGCAAATATTTGCTCTCCAATCCTCAGCACCAAGCAGAGCAAGGATGAATGTGAACGTAATACACACAAGGCCAACCTGTACATGGGAGTCTGTACATTCTCAATAGTTGGAGTATGAAACTAGTTAGTAACACCCTTTTCACACCTAAGAGTCTGTGATACTATTATTTAGTACATGTAAATGCTAGTTATCCCTGTTTATTACTCTGACAAGTCTCTGGGCTGTGGCTTTCCAGTCTAAATACTCTCCACTAGCACAGCATCTGTGGCAACAAGGTTTTATAACCTGCTCTGACAGCTTTGTTTCCATGTTGCTCACTGAGTGTGAGACAGGGGTGGGGAGGCAGTGGAAAGGAGAGTGTCCCAGCTGGAGCAACCCCCAAGGAACACATGTTCTACCTGGGGGGCCCAGGTCTCTAAACTATTCTCCTGTACTAGACGAGACACCCAGAGGCAAGAGGTCAACATTTCACTTGAGTGTGTGTGTGTGTGTGTGTGTGTGTGTGTGTGTCTGCGTGTATGAATGTGGAGAACAGAGATTAATATTAGGTGTCTTTTTTCCTGTTGATCTTCACCTTATTTTGTTCTTGTTATTGTTGTGTGTCTTTTTGAGACAGGGTTTCCCTGTACACCCAGATGGCCTAGTACTCACTATATAGATCAGGCTGGCCTTGAGCTCACAGAGATCTGCCTGCCTCGGCCTCCTGAGTGCTGGGATTAAAGGCATGCACTTCAACACCAAGCCTCTTCACCTTGATTTTTGGGACAAGCTCTCTCACTGAACTTGAAGCTCATCAATTTTGCTAGACTGGCTGGCCAGCAGCCTCTGAGAATGTCCAGTCTCTGACTCCCCAGCATTGAAATTATAGGTGTGTGCCATCAACTTCTTGTCTTTTTAAAAAAATACTCCTTTTTTTAATTTTTTAAAATTTTTTTAAATTTTATTTATTTCTGTATGTGTATGAGTGTACTGTCTGCATGTAGGTTTGTGCACCTGTGTCGTGCAATGCCACGGAGGTCAGAAGAGGGTGTTGGATTCCCCTGGAACTGGAGTTCTCCTGGAATTGGAGTTTCAGACGGTTCTTAGCTGCCATGTAGGTGCTGGGGATCAAACCCAGGTCCTCTGTAAGAGCGGTCGGCGCTCTTAACCGCTAGGCCATCTCTCCAGCCCAACTTCCTGTCTTTATTGCATACTGGAATCTGGACTCCCATCCTTGCTCAACAAGCTCTTTATTGACTAAGCCATCTCCACAACCCCATCAGTTCACTTTTTTTTTTTAATTTATTTTATTTTATTTTTGTATGTGTATGAATGCACTGTCCGCATGTAGGTCTGCGCACCCGTGTGGTGCAACGCCTCAGATGTCAGAAGAGGGTGTTGGATTCCCCTGGAACTGGAGTTCTCCTGGAATTGGAGTTACAGATGGTTCTCAGCCGCCATGTGGGTGCCAGGGATCGAACCCGGGTCCTCTGCAAGAGCAGCCGGCGTTCTCAACCGCTAGGCCATCTCTCCAGCCCCCCAATCAGTTCACTTTTAATATCATTTTTCTCACTATACCCTGTGTCTTCAGCTTTATTTTTTATTACTGTAAGTTATCTGCTTCCCTCCCAGTCTTTAGGACTTTGCTTTTTTTAACTTTTATTTTTTTATTTATTATTTTTTTATGTATATGAATGTACTGTCTACATATAGGTTGGTGCACCCATGTCGTGCAATGCTGCATAGGTCAGAAGAAGGTGTTGGATTCCCCTGGAACTGGAGTTAAAGATGGTTCTTAGCTGCCATGTGGGTGCTGGGGATTGAACCCAGGTCCTCTGCAAGAGCAGTTGGTGCTCCTGACCACTGAGCCATCTCTCCAGACCCAGGACTTTACTTTTTCTGTATGGCCTATACCACAATACCAATTTTCATATTTGATTTTCTGTATTGACTATGTTAGCCAAATTGAAGTTTTAGGTAAATGTGTTGCCAAGTGATAAAGCATCCAGTTGTATTTTATTTGTTTGTTTTGACTTGATTTTTGAGACAATGTCTCACTATACAGCTTTGGTTGACCTGGAACTTGCTACGTTGACCAGGCTGGATTCAAACTCACAGAGATCCACCAGCCTTTCCAGTGCTGGGATTAATGATGGGTACCACCATACCCAGATGAGTTGTCACATTTTTATCTATAAACTCTTTCATTGATTTGAAAAAGTCATGATTATGGTATATAATCAGAAGCACACACACACAAAAAAATCAAGTATCCAGTCATTTAAAAGCCAAGTGACGGGAGCTGGAGAGATGTCTCAGAAGTTAAAAGCACTGGCTTCGCTTGCTGAGAACCTGGGTTAGGTTGTTCCCAGCACCCACATGATGGCTAACAACTATTCTGCAACTCCAATTTCTGGGTATCTGTTGCCCTCTTCTGGCCTCTGAGAACACTGCACACATGTGATGCCCTTATTTACATGCAGGCCAAACATTCTTACACATAAAATAGAAATAAATAAAAACATGTTTATGTGTATGAGTGTACTGTGTGCACACAGGTTGTTGCACCCGTGTCATGCAATGCCGCAGAGGTCAGAAGAGGGTGTCAGATTCCCCTGGAACTAGAGTTAAAGATGGTTCTTAGCTGCCATGTGGGTACTGGGAATCAAACATGGGTCCCCTGCAAGAGCAGTCAGACTCTTAGCTGCTGTGCCATCTCTCCAGCCCCAATAAAAACATTTTTTTTAAAGCCAAGTGACACTAAGTCTGTTCTCCTAGTGGCAAAAAATGGAAAGTACACTAGTTCTGGAATAAGGAAAACTGGGTTCAAATATAGGCTTTGCAGCTTCCTGTCTTTGAAGCCCTTGACATCTCCGTAACGTAATGGTGAGGTTAGAGTTAAATGTGGTATGCATATGCAAGGTCCTGTGAAGGTTAAGTGATTTTTGTCCTGAGTAGTCGGGTTTTAAATGTGCATACATTTCTCTCACTCCCTACCCTGAGACACATTTATATTTGTCTATTTTAATGTTATTTATTTATTTATTTATTTTTGAGCTATTGAGAATGGCACCTAGGGCCTCGGGCATGCTATGCAACCCTAGCCCTACTTGGGAGGTCTTTAAAAATCTTAAGAGAAAAAAAAAAAGGAAGGAAGGAAGGAAGGAAAGAAGGAAAGAAGGGTGAGGGGCTGCATGAATCTATAGATCTAAAGTTACTTTAAGAACTTTTGAATAGTTTTATTAGTCAGGGTTCTCTAAAGAAACAGAAGCAACAGGACAAATATATAGCTATATGCAATTTATTGATTTGCTCACGTGACAGAGCTCAAGTAGTCCAACAGTAGCCACGCAGCACTGGAGAGGCTGAGAAGCCAGGGAACTGCTCTTCCGAAAGGCTGGATGTCTCAGCAGTCCCAATCTGGTGCTGAAAGCCCAATGGATTCCAGGAGATCTGCCGGTCTCAGTACACGCTGGGATCTGAAGGGATGATCACAGCAGCAAGACAAACTCACCAGTGAGAGAGAGGCAAGCTGCAGGAAAAAAGGGATCAGCTCCCTCTGCCGTGGCCTTTTATACTGCCTGCCCTGCTTGCCGGCAGAAGGTAACACCCACATTTGGGGTGGGTCATCCGGGTGGAGGTTTTCCAATCCGAAGATCCTTTTTCTCTTATTTGTTCTTTAGTCCAGTCAAGTTGACACCCAGTATTAACCATCACAATAGTTAATACTTCCTATGCCTACTTTCTAGAGCCAAAAAAACAATTTAATGAAGAGACTGATTTATTTTATGAAAAGTCGAATGTGGAGAAAGCTCTCCATTCCCTTGAGACTCTCACACGACACCTGCCATGGGGCAGTTGGCATCAACCCCTAGAAGGCAGCATGCCCTCAAAGAAACCTACCCAGGGCCTAGCTAGAATCCATTAAAATGACCAGTTGTGCTACCTCTACCTTAAAAAAGACTGGAAAATCTCAATAGATACACTCCCCCAAATATATGCAAGTACTATCTGTAATTTTCTCGAGAGCATCACATGAACAGCATGAAGTGAGAAGGAATGAAGGAAGTCTGCTCTGGTAGAAGCAGCAGGTTTCTCCAGTGGGGTTCCCCCTTCTAAAGTGACGTCCAGTCATAAACTTTGCAGGCCCTTTTCAAACCTCTGGAGTGGCAAGAACAGCGCAGAGTCCCCTGTCTTCCTCCTTTCACGCGGCCTGCCGCCTTCACTTCACTGTATTCTTGGCTCACTAAGCTTAGGGGCCTTAAGTCACCTGCATGTAGATCTTGACCACTCTTTCTTTGTTTCACTTAATTTCACTTCTTTTATTTAACCCTCTTGTAACCTCCTCACAATATTGTGGAGAGGACACAGACCTCACCCACATCTGGACCACAACAAAGCCCATTGTATACATACCAGTTCATGAACCTCTCTACCCCTAGCACCTCCCAGCTCACATCTTATAGCCAACATCCTGCTGCCTTCAAGACCTTCGGGTTGAATCTAGGCTCAACCACTAATCAGAGCCTCATATTGCTAATATGCAAAATGAAAGAGGAGACCTCTATCTTCTAGAGATGCAGATAGGGATTGCCAGGTACTGTGATGGCAAGATTATCTTGGAGAGAACATAACACAATTTCTTCTATTCACACAGACACACCATTGAGATTCTTAAACCAGTTCTGGTTGACTTGGGTTTTGGGTGACTCCTGTCTTTCTCAAAAGGTATCTAGGATTGGTTGGATAATAGAGCTTTCATTTATGTACAGGATGTTGTCAAAACAGGACACTACAGGGATTTTTTTAAATGAAAAATAACCTTTCCAATATTGAAAGGCAGTATCCATTAATTCAATTGAAAATTATTTTCATAAGCAAATATGTTTGAAAAAATTAGCAAGCAAATGCATAAATAAATTACCTGCATTGAAAGCTGTTACTGGCAGGTATGATAACATGTTTCCTGTTAACTAGTTTACATTTCTTTTGAAGTGAATTTCTGGCTGACAGTGTTTATGTCACAGATGGTAGCCTCACCTGCTTCATTAAGGCCTGTTTAGAATACAGTTCTAATGTAGGTTTTATTCCACGTAAAGCCACCTAGAGATAATTTTAAATGATCATATCGACTAACAAACACGTAATCAAGAAGCTCTTAAATTTTTATTAAAATTCAGGTCTTTTACCATTAGCAAACGTGCTTCATTAACATATTAATAGATAATGTTCCTGCTCATAATTAGCGTGTATTTTCTTTGCATCATTGTAGTTGAAAGAATTCAGGTGGGGTTTTATACAAAGTTGTTTTTTTTTTCCTGTCAACAAAGCGCCTCGGTGAACAACTGAAGATCTGACCAGCGGTTCCTGTTCATCTGCTTCCTTCTCCCCACATCTTGTCTCCATCTCCCTCATAGTCAGCCACTTTGAATATAGGCACAATAAACAAGAAATGGATGAGACTCTGGTCCACTCACTGAAGGATAAATCCTACCTACAAGAGAAACTCCGGGCTCAAAAGTACTCTTTTTAAAATTAAAAAAAAAAAAATTGTGTGTATGGGTGTATTGCCTGCATGTGTATTGTAAGTGCACCCATGTCCTGCAGTGCCTG
The DNA here is from genome assembly GCA_009823505.1 of Rhizomys pruinosus. NCBI lineage: Eukaryota > Metazoa > Chordata > Mammalia > Rodentia > Spalacidae > Rhizomys > Rhizomys pruinosus. The sequence continues at coordinate 1,351,883 of VZQC01014940.1, forward strand.
TGGAGGTCAGAAGAGGGCACCGGATTCCCCATGAACTGAAGATAACAGATTGTTATCTACCATGTGGGTGCTGGGAATCAAACCCCAGCTCCTCTGCAAGAGCAGCCAGTGCTCATAACCACTGAGACATCTCTCCAGCCATCCAAAAATATTCTTACCTAGAATTTGAGAAAAGAAGAAAATATGGGACTGGAAAACTCACTTTTTTCTTTAAAATAGTAATTTTTTTCTTTTTGAGACAGGGTCTCCTTGTAGCCTCATTTGGCTTGGAACTTGATACGGAGACCAGGTTGTCGTTGTACTCACATCCACCTGCCTCTGCCTCAAAAGTGCTGGGATTAAAGGCGTGCACCACCACACCCAGCTTTTAAAATAGACTTCCGCGGCATTGCACGACATGGGTGCACAGACCTACATGCAGACAATACATTCATACACATAAAAAATAAATAAATTAAAAAAAATTAAATAAAATAGTAATTTAAAAGGCCCAGTTTTTTGTTTGTTTTTTAGTGTTTTTGAGACAAGATCTCCCTGTAACCCCACCTGGCCTGGAACTCGCTCTGTAGACCAGACTGGCCTTAAACTCACAGAGATCCACCTGCCTTTGCCTCCTGAGTCCTGGGATTAAAAGCATGCTCCGCCACACCCTGCTAAAGGCCCCAGTTTTTAAAATTTGAGTTGCTAAATCAGTGAAGGGAGTCCATGCCCGTATCTCTATAAGAAGAGTGGCATCAAGTTGAAGGATGGCACCATACTGAAGAGCCATCTGTGCTTGTTGTTTTTCATTGACCACAAAACTGTATTGGTCTACACATGAAGATCTTGAAATAATGCCACAGAGTTATTTTGAAATATTCTAGCCAAAATAATGTAGCTTGCTAACAATTAAGAATATGTTTGCAGGGGGTGGGGAGGCTGAAGAGATAGCTCAGGGTAATCCCTGACATGCTACTCTTGCAGAGAACCCAAGTTCAGTTCCCAGAATCTACACGCTGGCTAATAATCATTTTAAATTCCAATTCCAGGAGCTCTGACACCTTCTTCTCACCTCTGTGGACATTGTGTGCATGTAATGTACTACATACATCCAGCCAAAACACTCATACACATAAAATTTCTAAAAGCAAATATTATAAGTATCATCCTTAAAGGGGCCAATCAAATAAAATAGAAAATTATTTTTACCTTAAAAATAGCAGTTGTTAGGCTGGAGAGCTGGCTCAGTGGTTAAGAGCACAGTCTACTCTTTCAGAAGACCTGCGGTTCAATTCCCAGCACCCACATGGCAGCTAACAACCATCTGTAACTCCAGTTCCAGGAGATCTGATGCCCTCTTCTTTGAGCTTTGCATGACATGGGTTCACTTACATACATTCAGGGAGACACTCATGCACATAAAATAAAAATAACTAAATCAAGTTAGCAATTGTCTTCTAACATAGCCTTCTTAAAATTAGCCAGTTCTACTTACCACCAACCATTTTTCTGTGACTTTAAGTTTATCTTGACATGTGGCAGATACTATCAAGAACATGATCTAGGCATACTGCAGACTCTTACCTGGGTCAGAGATTAGTTGTGCTTGTAAGGGGTATTCACTATAGTTCTGCACTTTGGGGTTGGGTTTTGATGTCTTAGGTCTTAGAGAGCATCTGGATCCCCATTCATTGTATGCAGAAGCAAATGCAGGCCCAGAGAAGTTCAGCAGCTCTCTATATCTATCAGCTTGTCTAGGGGACACAGTTGAGGATTATGTTTAGACTTTCTGATTTTTCTTTTTTTCCACAATTCTTTCTTACCATTTCCCAGAGCTAATTTCCACAATAAGTAAAACAAAACAAAAACATTCTAGGTGTGGCAGTGCATGTCTTTAATCCCAGCACTTGAAATCTCTGAGAAATTGAGGCCAGCCTGGTCTACCCAGCAATTTCCAAGCCATCTGGGGCTACAGGAAAACCCGATCTCAAAACAAACAATAAAAACCAAGCAAAAAAAAATGATAGCTATAAGTTATGATGCTGATCCTGAGAAGGAAGTAATTGACTACAACCATGAAGAACATTTCATCATCTGCCCAGGACTCTGGGCTGGGAGTGCTGCTTTGTTGTCTTTTTAATGCTGTGGTTCTGACCTACTGTTTGTATATTTATCAGTTAAACTTATGGCACTTAATGCACCATGCTCACTAGAACGGACAGCAGTTATGAAAGTACTGTATATCTATATAAAGTCCAAAATGGGAGTCACTAGCCACGGGCAGCTACTGAACGCTTACGATGTGATTGAGGCACCTGAGCAACTGAATTTTTAATTTCATTTAATCTTAAGAAACTTCAGCTAGCCACACTTAGTTCGGGCCTACCATATGGGACGGCACAGATAGCATATTCCCTGGAGTTAGATTCAGATGTCAGTGAGCTAGCGACCTCTGGTGGAAGGGACTGTGCCCTACAAGACACAGAATACAACTTTTAAGTAAGATGGGTGGGTGATGTCTTTTTAAAGAGGCAAATGTTTCCGAATTGCTTACACATTTTAATGTAATACTACCACAGAATGTGTCATGTAAATTCTCTATGTAGTAAAATAAGAATGTCAAGACTAATTATGTTGATTAACGTTCACTTGGTAATGTCAAAACTGACAGAAAACATTTCATTTTGCTTCTCTGCATGAGTAATGGAATATAGGAGTTCTTCGGGCAAAGAATCATTCTTCAGGATATGAAACAGTCTCAGCTTGTGTTCTACCCAGTAGATACATTGGATGAAGTCTACGAGAGACCAAAAATACCTGCTGTTTGATTAGCCAACTAGAAAACCCACACACAAGCTGGATTTCCTGTGGACACAACCATACACAATCACCTCTGTAAAGGAAAAGTCCCCTCATGTTCTTATATTAAGTTAAAGAAGTGAAATGTGTGCCTCTTGCTGCTCTTACATTATGTTCCCTGAAATGATGTTTATGTATTTACTCTGTGGGGAATGTGAGGTCTCCTGTGTTGTTGTTGTTTTGGGGTGTGTGTGTGTGTGTGTGTGTGTGTGTTTTCTAGACATTATTACACTTGGGAAGGAGGGCAACCCTGGGCTTGGAACCCAGAGCCTCCAGTATGCTAGGCAAGTGCTCCATCCCTGAGGTATACTCCCAGCCCTTTGAGTTTTATTTTGAGACCGAATTTTACTATGTAGACCAGGCAGGGCTTGAACTGCAAACCTGCAGTCTCCTAAACAGAAGGGATTACAGGTATAGGACACCACATGGGAGATTATGCAGTGCTGAGGGTTAAACTCAGGGCTTTGTGTATGCTAGGCAAGCACTCTACCAACTGAGCTACATCCCCAGTCCCATGTTATTAGAATAGGATAATTTAATTTTCATCTCAATATGAGACTATTACTATCCATTTTATAACCTCATGTTTGGGAAGGAGATGGAGTTTCAATTAGTAACCTGTCCATATAGAGGATCCCTTTGGTGATAACTTCTCTCAGTGCATGCAATTTCTACATGAAAAGAAAATTATCTAAACTCGAGAATTTCTCATGATTGAGAATTAATAAAAATTACACTATATATATATATATATATAATAGTGTTAATTTAGTATATTATTACTGCAGTGCATGGGAAAAGATCCACCCTTCATTTTTTTCTACACAGAGTGCATTGTTTTTCTCTAGGACTTATGATTTTAACCTTTTTCTTTTTTTGTCTTTTTGAGACAGGGTCTCCCTGTAGCCCAAGCTGTCCTGGGAAACTGCACTATGTAGACCAAGCAGGCCTTCAACTCACAAGAGATTGCCTGCCTCTTGCCTCCCAAGTGCTGGATTAAAGTGTGTGCTACCAATGCCTGGCTTCTTTTTATTTTTTTAAAGATTTAGTTTATTTTTATTATGTCTATATGTAGGTATCTGTGTGTGTGTGTGTGTGTGTGTGTGTGTGTGTGTTGTTGTGAATGCAGTTGTTTATAGAGGCCAGAGGCATTGGATACACTTGGAACTAGAGTTTCATATAGATCCTGGGGTCTGAACTTGGGTTCTCTACAAGGACAGTGCCTGTTCTTAATCACTGAGCCGTCTCTCCCAGCCCCTCCATACTTTTTCCCTCAAAATTCTTTTCTGGCAATGAAAAGAATATGGGTTAAGAACACTGGCTGCTTTTGCAGAGGACTGGGGTTTGGCCCTAGCACCCACATGGCAGCTAATACCTCTCTGTAACTCTAGTTCCAGGGGATTCCAACAACCCATCTGGCCTCTGCAGGCGTTGAATACATAGGTGCACTTACAAAATAGTCATACACCTGAAATAAATAAATAAATAATTTTAGGTTAGGCATGGTGGTGCATACCTTTAGTCTCAGTACTCAGGAGGCAGAGGCAGGTGGATTGCTGTGAGACTAAGGCCAGCCTGGTCTACAAAGTGAGTTCTAGGCCAGCTATGACTATGGGGAGGCCCTGTCTCAAAATAGAAAATATCATTTATAACTAATTACGTTATAACTGATATTATATATATATATATATATATATATTCTAAGAAAATCCTGTTGGGATTTTGAGTGGAATTAGGAAAAATACAATATTTCTTCAGATGTAAGATGCAATATGCCTTTATATTTATGTATGCTTTTTAATAAAATATGATTAATATCTGCAGTTTGGTTTTGTTTTATGTATCAGCATGTTTTAGTTTATTCTTTAGCTCATTAACATCATTTCAATCTAGCACTTCATGGGACAGAGTAAACTAGTGTTGTCCAATACCATAGCTAGCAACATGTGACTATCTATATTTAAATCAGTTCAAATTATGCCCAGTATGGCGGGATACATCTACAATCCAAGCACTTGAGAAGCAAAGGCAGACAGTATGCCCCAACTTGGAAGCCTGCCTTATCTATATAGTGAAGTCCAGGACAGCCAGAGGTACATAGCAAGACTCTTTTCTAAAATAATAATAAAATTAAAATATACACTAGTTAAGATTGAAGAAACTAACTTAGTTCCAGTTTTAATTGCTCATTACCATATTTTCTTTGAATTTTATATCTAGCTACTTTACCAATTAAACTTAGTAATTCTCATCATTTTAATAGAATCTCACTAATTTTCTAAGGATAGAATCAAAGTATCCCCAGGCATTTTAAGATATTTGGATAAGTTAACTTGGAAGGGGAACACTTGTATAAGGTAGAAACTCAGATGCCATAAATGGTGGACTTAGCAACATAAATATTTAAAATGTCTCCATACCAGTAGCAGCCAGTATATAGTATACACATAGTGTCTTAAGACATTTATGTTTAGAAATGACTCTGAATACACTAGCTACAAACTGATTGTTTCCCTTTTAACATCTGTTAGGGTGACCTGGCAGTCTCTGTCATAGATACCTTGGAGGTAGAGGCAAGAGGATCAAAAGTTCAAGATCATCCTCTACTACATAGTGAGTTTGAGGCCAGCCTCGACTATAGGATCTTATCTAAAATTTACTTAAACATTCTGGTATTGGCATTGAAAGTCCTACATGCCTCAGAAACCCTCCATCCATGCCATTTATCATCTTCAATGACAGAGATATATAACAATTAGAGATAGTAAACAAATGCCAATTATTCATAAATAACCAAGCAGAGAATTTGCGAATTTTTCTTCCCATCTCTACACATTCACTGCCATCTTTCTAGAAGCTAGCAAGCTGGATAAGTGGCAGATCATTCTATGCCAGAGTACATTGAAGTTTGAAGTCTAAGCCCTTACTTTACAATCTTAAAGAACTACAAAGTAAACACTGATTGACAACAAGATGTTTTAGTTCTGATTTTCCTCTACAACTTAAGGTTGAAAATGACTTTATGCCACGAGAAGACCCTTCAGCTTAAAAAAAGTGATATTGAGTTGAATCATCTTGTGCAATGTTCTACTCTTTCCACTTGTCTGGGAATAGAAGAGTATACTTATTTCAATGGATAAACGATGACAACAGTAAATGCACAAAACTGTCCTTTTGTGCCTCCTTCACATGATTTTTCTACTGACACTGGAAATATCTTACCTCTTTTTAAGTAGGGAAAGTAAGACAGAGAAGCAGCAGATTGACAAAAAGTAGGGGTTGTCTTTTTTTTCTTTTCTTTTTTTACTTTGCAAGACACATGGCCTTAGTTGTTCACTATTTAACTCTGCAATTTTAATGTAAAAGCAACCATAGAGAATGGGTAGAACAGTACTTTTAAACATATAGAAAATCAGAGAGCAGATAATTGGCCTGCAGACAGAGTTTCCCACCCTTTGTTTATAGACTTGTTGATTGACCACTAGGACCTCAAGAAAGTGAAGATTATTAACCAAGACTGTTAGGTAAGAGAGGTATGGAAGGAGTTGAAACCATAGTGGCAGAGTAGTGTTAAACAAAGAACATCACCTGTTGGTTGAATATATATCATCTGTGGTCCTTTAATCAGGCGTGGCTGCAATCCACATGATGTTCTTCCCTCCTAGAACCAGGCTGGCAGCTTCACAAGTCTACAAGCTTCAGAGCTGTCTCCTGCTGGCAGCCCAACAGTCCCTAAGCTGTGCTTCTGGCAAGGAAGGGGGGGGGGCGTGAGAAGTCACCCAACAAGAAATGAAAGACATGTATTGAAAGGGACGGTCCAAGAGATAGATTCAGTTTTATTCATGCCAACATTGTGTTTATATACTAAAAGCTACTGTGCTCTGGGCAAGGAAGTGGGCGGCGGCAGGGGGGGTGGCAGGAGGAAGGGAAGGGCAAGCCACCTTGGCTCCTCCCAGGGGCCTGCAGAGCTCCTATTTGTGCAATCAGTAAACTAGAGGTGTGGCATTCTGCTCAATACCTTAAAGGAAGGGGCCATCCGGGTTTGGAATTTTGCAGAGATAGGATCCGGGTCTGGAACTTTGCAGAGATAGGCGAGGCAGGAAACACTGCAATATCCTGACCTCACAGAGCTACAGATAACTCACAGAGACAACTTGAATGTTCGTAGGGATATCCAGATAACTCTTGGAAGTTCCAGGACAGGTCTTACAGGTCCACCTCAAGCCAGGCAAAGTTTCATTCCTACAAGCACCCTGAACAATTAAGATGCAGAGTTCTAGGTGAGAAATCCCATCCTAACTTAATATGATGCCCTGGAGTTTTGTCACTAAGCTATTGCAGAAGGAAGCAAAACGACCTAGGTAGCATTATCATTAGCACCCTGAAATACTGAGTCTAGCATTGGAATATCACAAGTTGGACTTCACCTGGAGTTTTATAACTGTTTTAAATTTATATTCTTTTGAAAAGAAATGTGTACAATATTATTTAAGTAATATTGGAATTATCATTTAATATATATTGTATTGGGGACTTATTAATCCACAGAAAAGCAAGTTATTTCCATACCAAACACCACCGAGTTCACTTCTTGTGCTGTTACTCCATAATGTCTGCTGTAAAGAGTACAAATGGATGAAAGAAAGATCTAGATGAGGTTGGGAGAAGATGTATTCATTCTGGATCTCTCAAAAAAACTATCAAAATGTCTTTGTTAAATTTTTTCCAGAATTTTTAACTGCAAAAAGTAAAATAAAATAAAACAAGTTACCCTCAAAGTAAAGAAAGGACCTTCCCCAGGAAAGTGCTGCTGAGTTTGCCCAGAAACAGATTCCTCCCATCATGTCCACATGTGGCTTGCCTCTCATAAGTCTTGCTTTCCATATCCATCACTTATGGCTCTTGTTTACTTTCTGGTCCTCTTCTCTTTATGTCATGTCTCCTGGCCAGCAGATCAGATCCGTGTCTGCTATGCCCTGCCCAGGACAAAATGAAAATGCCAGACATTTTATTCTAAACTCAGGAAACTAGTATCATTAAGAGCATTAGTGCAGTAAAATATAATACATTTTCCTTTGTTCTTCTGCCTCTCACCTGTCATAGTGTTTTGATTAGACAGAGCTGTATGTAACCCAATGTACCAATTATATACAACTATTAGAAATTTGATGTGCTCCTGTAGGAATACTCACTAGAGAAGTATGGGGCCTCACAGGCTTGGGGTTAGGGTCAGGGTTGCTCCCACAGCCCAGCATTAGCTTCCTGTCTACCAGTTGGCAAGTCTCCCTTTTATCAGATGTGCCAGTTCCTAGGTGGAAACATGAAAGTGGATCTTTCTTTCTCATGGGTCTCCAATCCCCAAATAAGGTAGATGGGTGATTCCCAAGATATTGTAGCCTCTATACTTGGAACTCACAGGGTCCAAGAATGGGATATGGATGTCACCCCACCAAATAAGCCATGGACCTGTGACTCTTTGCTTACAGCTGCTATCATTCTCCATCTGAGATACCTGGCCTTTCCTGCAGGAGCAAGTGACATGTTGCCTTCCCCCTACCCCACTGATGAAAGAGAAGAGGAGACTGAAAACCCTCCTGGGAGTCTGCAGGAGGTGGAGCCCAAGCCTCTGGCACATTCTCCATGGTCCAATCAGAATTCACTGAAGAAAAAAAAAGAGCACAAATTAAAGGGAAAATTTTGTTAAGAATTTCAAGACAGAGCTGCTTCCTGATCTTTCCAAATGTGAGCAAGTGCCTACCTTTCCTGTAACTGTGCCTTCCCTTCCCTGCTGTGATGGGGCTCAGTCCCTTTAAACCATTACTTACAAGTTTCAGAGTAAACTCGCAGATTAGAAGTTATCCCAATGCATTCCAATGAAAGGCAAGAATCAGGTTAAAAACCCTTAGGTCGGGCCTGGAGAGATGGCTCAGCGGTTAAGAGCACTGACTGCTCTTGCGGAGGACCTGGGTTCGATTCCCAGCACCCACATGGCGGCTAAGAACCATCCTTAACTCCAGTTCCAGGGGAATCCACGGGTGCACCAGCCTACATGCAGACAGTACACTCATACACACAGAAAAAAAAAAAAAAACCCTTAGGTCCTATTCCTATGTGATAAAGAGCTAAAGAAAAAAAAACGAAAAGAAATAAGACTGGGTGAGATGTTCTCTATAGAGAAACACCCAGACAGGTTCTCAGCCACACCACCCTGCTTGTGCTGAGCCACAATCAGTGATATTGCCAAGGAGGTGCTCTCCTCTCTTGGACACAGGCATCACAAGAACAGCCAGCTGGAAAGAGACTATCCAGGCTACAGAGACATGGCTGGGAGCTGTATCAGTGTGTGCAGAGACAGGCAGAAGTGTGGTGCAGGAGCTGCAGCTGAGATCTCCATGAAGTTAATTGTCTGAAAAGGTTCCATGCTCCCCTTGCTGCCTGGGTGGGCTACAGGGGATGGTGGGAAGTATACTGTTGAACTTGGTCCAGTCTCCTACAGGCACTAAGAGCCCTTCCAGTGAGGAAGGTAAACACCAGCAGATGGGCCTCCCACACCCTCCTCAGAGCCCCTGTCACGGAAAGCCTAGCTCAGGATCCTCCGAACACCACAGGATGTGAAGCAGGGTGGTGTTCTCAGACCAAGAAATTCTGGCAGGAGAAATTCTCACATAGAAATCACACTGGACAGCGGTGATAACCAACTTGAATCGCTGAGACTGGAGGTTTCTTGCCACCAGCAGAGACTGCTACAAGACAGTCAAGGGAAAGGAAGAAAATGCATCGCCCCTAAGAAAGGAATGCTAACTTGGGTCACAAGACCTTCTATTCATTTTATTTTAAAGATTTTACCTTACATTTTTGTGCATTGGTTATTCAGTTGTTTTGCTGTAGTTTGTATCTCTTTTGAATAGACGTTTGTGACTGCTCATTTTTCCCCTGCACTTATTCTAACAATATTTTCTCTGCGAATTCTCAGGCCGCTAATCCAGGTACTTCACTTCTTGTTCACCACTTCACACCCTCTCCCTTTCTTCACACTCTTTCCTCATTTTAATGCTTAATAAATCATACCTGTAGCTCTTTGGCGAGTTGACACTGGCCTCCTGTCAAATCATTGTATCTGTTACTTCAGCCAGTTCCTCCCCTACATATCAGCAGGGATCATCAATCCAATGAAGAAAATGCCACATAAAGTAAAATTAATAAAAAAAGAGGGGTGGGAGAAAGTAAAACTTGAAGACACATCTATCCCAGGAGATGGGCTAAACACAACAACAACAGCAATGATATCACAAGGAACTATAATAGCTGCACACCGTGACAGTCCCTCAATACTGGAAACCAAAGAGAACTTATGGCTGAAATGCCAGAAAAAGATTTCAGACTCCTCAAAAGAACAATGAACACATAGAAGACTTAGATACATAAAGCAAGAGAATCAATGCAGTACCTACCTAGACAAAGAAAGGGAGCAAAGCAGATGAATCAATCACTTGAAGGAGAAATTCAAAAGCTGGACGAAAAATTCAGCAATTAAGACTCTGATGAAGAACAAAGCGGAAATGTTGGAAGTGAACCTCTGAACAAAACAAAACAAAACAAAACAAAAACATATTGAAATGCATCGTTCAACAGACAAGACCAAGATCAATAATGAATTTCAGGTGTGGAGGACAAGGTTGAGACAATAATGCATTCAGACTTACATAAAGGACAAAAATTAATGAGCATGATCAAAGCTTCCAGGAACTCTGGAATATGTTTAAGAGAACAAACCTACAAATCCAAAGGCTAGAAGAAAGAGTTGAGATAAAATTGAAAGTCATAGAGTTTATTCAGTGAAATTGTGGCAAAAAACTCCAAATCTAGAGAACCCCAAATATGACTAGAGAATAACCTCTCATAATGTATCTTGGTCAAGATGTCAAAAATTCAAAGCAAAGAAATAATTTACGAAGTTCTAAAGGGAAAACGAAGAAACATCAGAATGATATACAATCTCTTGTCAGCTACTTTAACAACCAGGAAAGCATGGAGTAATATATGGTAATCCCTAAAAGTGAACATTGACTGAAGAAATGGCTCAGTGGTTAAGAGCACTGCCCGCTCTTGCAGAGGACCAGAGATCAAATCCTAGCACCACCTGGCAGCTAATGACCACATGTAACTCCAGTTCCAGGGGCATCCAAAACCCTCTTCTGACCTCCATGGGCATTGAATGACATGGGTGTACTTACATGCATGCAGGCAATACACTCATACACATAAAATAAGAATAAGTAAAAATATTAAAAAAATAAATAGCTATCTAAAAAATTGCTGTACTCAGCAACGCTATCTCTTAAACATCATGAGAAATGAGAACTCTTCAAGAAAAGCACAAACTAAAGCAATCCATGACAGCCAATCCAGAACCCAGAAAGGAAAGTCAAACACAGAATGAGAGATTTGTTTTTTTTTTTTTTTTTTTTCTTTTTTTGACACTGTCTCCCTGTTGCCCCAGCTGTCCAGGAACTCAGTATGTAGACCAAGATGGCCTTGAACTCATAGAGATCTGCCTGCCTCTGCTTCCTGAGTGCTGGGATCAAAGGCGTGTGCCACCACACCTGGCCAAGAGTTTTATTCTTGATAGCCCAAGAAAAACAAGTTTCAAGAGAGAAAGAAATGAACAAAGGAGAGCTAAAACAGATGTATCTAGTTCAAAACACCAAACCAGTAAACCTCTAGTGCTCAAAGAGGAGGAAGAAAATTCCCAATGGTATCTCCCCACCCAGAACAGCCAGCAAAACCACAAGAAATAGCAGCTCCTTCCTTCTCAGCAATAACTTCAAATGCAAATTGTCCCAACTCACCACTTAAAAGATTCAGACTGTATTGAAAACAAAATTCAACTATGTCGTCTCCAAGCACATTATTGACAAAGACATCCAAAAACTGGGAGTCAAAGGAGGGAAATCAATCTATGAAGCAAATGAACAGCAAAACTGAGAATAGATAAATACATACTAAATAAGGGAACAATTTATTAGGAAGATATAATAAGTATACACTGAATGCCTGGGCTCCCATTTTAATAAAATGATTCAAGTAGGTCCCGGAACAAAAACAGTGACAGACTTAAATATCCTTTTATAATCTTTGGATAGATTTTCCAAGATAAAAAACAGTAAAGAAATTTCAGAGCTAAACTGTACTGTAGATTGATTAGATTTAACAGATATCCACAAACTATTCCATCCAATAGAAATATTAAATATACATTTTTTTCAGAGGCTTACAGAGCCTTTTCTAAAACTGATCACTATATAGGCAGCACTGCAAGCTTTAACAAGTGTAATAGAATCAAAATAATTTCTTGTATCTGACCAGATTTTAATAGAATAAAACTAGAAATAAAGAGCAAGAGAAACTACAGAAACTACACAAAGACTTTGGAGATGGAATAATACATTTGTTTGTATCATTATCAGTCATACAATTTATTTTTTAAGTTCTTGGGGTCTTTTTCCACTTTTAAGATGCTGAATTCACAAAGTAAATACTGTACTCTTCCCTCCCCCCATACACACACATATTTACCTTCTTATAAATAACAAAATTACAGGTCCTACCAACACCACAGTGTTCCTATCTCATCTAATGAGACAAAAGTTATTTTTACTTAAAAAAGAGGGGGAAACCATACAACGTGTATTTATAGATCTACAGCAGCAGCAACCACTTCTTCTATCTGCAACAATGCTTTTAAATAGAAGCTTACATCACAGGTCAGTTGGCCGTCCAGATTTGAATCTGAGATAGCAGTCACTTCAGAACAGCTGTTGGTTTAGGATTCAGACTTGGGCTCCTGAGGAATAGCCTCCGAGGTCACACTTGCAGGACACACACAGTTATGGAGCTGAGGAACAATACACTTTTGAATGAACTTTAAAACTGAATTCAGGGGCTGGAGAGATGGCTCACCAGTTAAGAGAACTGGCTACTTTTGCAGGGGACCCGGTTTGATTCCCACCACCCACATGGTGATTAACAACCATCCATGACTCCAGTTCCAAGGGATCTGACACCCTCTTCTGGCTTCCATGGGCATTGCATGACATGAGAATACATACATGCAGGCATCCATACACACAAAATAAATGAATGCTAAATAAATAAACAAATAAAATCTAAAAATAATGGCCAGGTGTGGTGGTGCATGCCTTTAATCCCAGGCCTTGGGAGGCAGAGGCAGGTGGATCTCTGGGAGTTCAAGGCCAGCCTGGTCTACCTAGTGAGTTTCAGGCCAGCTGGGGCTATAGGGAGACCCTGTCCCAAAAAGATAAAAAAAAAAAAATGAAAAATGAATTCAAGAACACAGTAAGCAGACTATGTATCATGATGAAGTTGGTTTCATCCCCAAGGATGTAAAGATCATTCTGCAAATATAAATTAATAAATATAATGACCATATAAGTAGACTAATGAACAGAAATTACTTGATTATTCCAATAGGTGCAAAGAAAGTCATTTGTCTAATTCAACAACCATTCATGATAAAAGTTTTGAAGAAACTAAAAATAGAAATAACAAATCTCTGCACCAGAAAGATTACATATGACAAATCAATAGTCAGCATTATACTAAGTAATGAAAAACTAAGAGTATTTCCTCTAAAATCTGGAAGAAGACAGGAGTGCCAATTATTCTCTATCTTCTGCAAGTGCTAGCTAGGCTTCAGAGAAAGAGAAACCCTCATACACTGTTGGTAAACTGGAAATCAATATGGAGGTGTCTCAAAAAAAGCTAAACTAGGGGGTCTGCACCCACAGGGCAACTAACAACTGTTCATAACTTCAGTTCCAGAGGATCCAGCGGCCTCTGCTGACCTCTCTAGGCACTGCACAACATGGTCGCACTTACATACATTCAGGCAATACACTCATATACATAAAACTAAAAAAAAAAAAAAGTGCATCATATGCAAGAAAAATAAATAGCTGAGAAATTACAATTATAAAATTATGGGTTATTTTATGAAATCTTCCTTAGTTTCTTTAAATTAGTAATTTTCCTTATAGATTTTTAAATCTAGATGTATGAAAGATTTTGATGAAAGATCCAGGCAGATCGTCTTTGTACATTTTGTGCTATTATCACAAAATACTTGAGACCAGGTCATGCCTAAGAAGCAGAGATTCATTTCTTATCATTTAAGAGGGCAGAATGTCAGGAGCCCCACACAGGGAAAGGCATCATGCGATATCATCCCAATGTGTAATGTAGGAGAAAGAGAGTAAGAGTGAGAGACACAGAGGAGAGAGAGAGAAAGGGCCAGATTCATCCTTTTATTAGATACTAATCTCTGATATCTCTGGTAGCTAAGCCCCAAACTGGCATGCCATTATTCCACTCAGAGCCCTCCTGACCTAATCACCACTACAGGTCCCATCTTTTCACACTATCGCATCCGGATTAAGTTCTTAGCACATGAACTTTGGCCGACACATTGAAAGTCTAACAGGGTTGAAGAAAGGAGTTGGCCCAAGAGGACTGCTCAGCAAAACTAGAGTACCCCTGTATCCAAAGGAATAAGGTGCTGCCAATACCAAAAAACTAATATGTGGTTCAGTTCCTGACTACAGAAACTTAAATGGAAAAAAAGCAGTAGTAGAAAGCTAAGTATAAGTGAATAATTTTCACCTGCCATTGTTGGATATCATCATACACCAAACATTTCACTATTTGTTACATATGCCTTCAGTTAATCCCATAGGCATTTTCATTTCTAAAATACAGATGAAGAAACTGAGGCTCATAGAACCTAATTTGCCCAAAGCCTTACAATTAGTAAAATGATCCCTGTCTATGTAATTATAAGTTGTATATTTACTTAATAATATTTATCATATATATGCATGTTTAAGTTGGTGATAGAATCCATACTTCAGGGAAAGGAAGAATCTTAGAAAGTTAACTGTATAGACTGAATCCCAGAAAAATAGGTATGAATGATAGGCTCTTTTGATTTCTCCTAGTTGCTGGGTATCTAATGATGGGATGGTTGCTTTTTATTTTCTTCTCTTTGCTTGTTCTCTTCCAAACAGTTAAATCTCTTTGCCCAAGATATGAAAATGCAACTTAGAGTTTTAACTTATAACAAAAGGAAACATATTATTATTCATTTTCCGAAAACCCCTGGAGTGCTGTGATTTGTCCATCTTTGATCAAAGGTCCTTCCCAAGAAGGCAGATTTTATGAAATTTCTTGAACTGTGTTAAATGGCACCACATTAGTATCAACATGAATGAGGCTCAAGGGGTGGGCTCGGCACCCAGCCTCTTAGGAGTTGCCATTTCGATACTTTCTCAGAAATGATTCCGAGGCTCAGAGAGAAGGCTCATAGGGGATTATGTAGAAAGACTGTCAGTGTAGAGAGCTGACTGCCTCTTATACACATAATTATATGTGGCATTTTGGCTCTGTAATTAAATTCCAAATAAATCACATGTGGCAATTTGTTAAATTTAAATGCTGTTACAAAAAGCAAGAAAGATCAGTAAATGAAACAAGCATCTGAAGTTACAGGCATGATTTGAAGAAAGATGGTCACTCACTTAGACTACTGAAAACAAACCTAGGAACACTTAACTCTGATGAATCTAGTTGTGGTGAGGCCATTCAAATCTGTGCCACTAAACTGTTCACATGGGAGATAACTGTAATGAACCCTCATATGTAGGAAATGCAAAATTTTAAGATAAATAAAATACATAGTCTGGTTTCTATGTGCTTTCCAGATATGTCCTTTGACAGTTAACATCAAATGTATTCAAATTAGCATCAGAAGTAGGATAAATTACAGTAACTGTGTGGCAGTCATCTCAGGCTCACCGAACATTCTGTGGTCATTTCAGTATCTGTGTGCAGTGTCATTCCAGGATTATCAAAAATCTTTTGGTTGAAAGATGCCCTCATAATCTGTATTAGTTTTCTTCATTGCTATGGCAAAATACTCAGCAAAAGCAACTTAAGGAAGGAAGGGTTTGTTCTGGCTCACAGCTTGAGGGCACAGTCTGTCATGACAGAAAAGGCAAGGCAGCATGGGGCAACTCTCCACATTGTGTCTGCCATCAGGAAGCAGATAAATGCTGGCGTTCCACTGGGACCTCAGCCCGTGGGATCAGAAGGCAAGGGTCATTAGGTGCAGCATCTCACCTCACTAATAGTCAAAGAAACATAGATAAAAAGTATGTATCCATATTTTAGAGTAATATAAAATTAATGGAGGAAAATGTGAATTCCTAAACATTAAAAACAAGACTGAGAGAAAGATGCAGGATAGTTATGGCAGAGTGCATGATCTGGGGTGGGGTGAAAGGAGGGGAAAGGGGAATGTGTCTAAACTGAACTGAGAAATGATGTCTGAAATACACAAAACATCAATAAAAGCATAAAAAATAAAGTTCAATTTAAACTTTTAGATTGAAATGCTTGAAATAAGGATACCTGGTAATGTCAATGTATCAAGAAAAATGCCTTATTAGGAGTAAATATAACTCTCACAGGGTTTGTGAAACAATCTATAGATACATGTTTGGATACATAAAAATTCCAATCCTTTGACATAGTAATCTCAGTGCTAAGAGTCCATCATAAGGAAGTGACTATAACAAAGAAAGTTTATACTCATTCATGGACATGACTATTACAATACTAATATTATAATAGTCTGAGAGGAATAGTGAAATAATAATTCAAAAGAGAACTGATTTGTCCGCTATTCTAGTTTGTCTTCCATTGCTGTAACAAAACACTCTGACTGACACCAACTTGGGGAGAAAAGGGTTTATTCAGCTTACATCTCCTGGGTCACAGTTCATCACTCAGGGAGCCCAAGGCAGGAACTCAGGGCAGAAACCTGGAGGCAGGAGCTGAAGCACAGGCCATGGAGGAATGCTGTTCACTGGCTTGCTCCCCTGGCTCATGCCCAGCTCGCCTTCTTATACGGTACACAACCTGCCCAGGGTGGCACTGCCTCATTGTGGGCTGGGCCCTCCCACACTGCTCGACCATCAAGACAACACTCCACAGATGTGGCCACAGGCCAATCCAATGGAGCCAATTCCCCATTGAGGCTCCCTCAACCCAGGTGTGTCAAGTTGACACTAAAGCTATCCAGCAGATCCACTTTACAAAATATTGTAAGTTCTATTTTTAAAATAATGCTTATAACAATTCAAAATGAAAAATAAAGACTATATAAATTATAACTTCTGAAAAATTTTAAATTTGTATAAGCTTAAAATACAGTGATCGTAGGAGACAGGTGTTACCAAGGGGAAATATATAATATGGGGTACTTTAACTGGAGAGAGAGGAAGGAGGGTTATACAAGAAACTATGGGGGTAAAAGAGAAGAGTTCAAGAGATGGCAGGAGCATTGGAGATAAGTATTATCAAGGGAGAAATGGGGGAAATGGTAGTACTTTAACTAGGGATGAGAGAGGAAGGGTTAGACAGGGAAAGAAAAATAAGCAATAAATAATATTTAAGTGGTGAGAAAAAAACAGAGAAAAATGTATTAGTTCAAAAGCCTCCTGAAAAAAAATACACAGTATCTGTATAAGAGTGCATGTGTATAGCTGAAGGCTATATAACAAAAACCACAATGCCAGATAAGAGAAACTTCCCTTCAAGTTGTTGGTCAGGAGAGTCCAGGAGACTCTCAAAATGAAACAGGCGATTGTCATAGCCCTTGTTTGCCTCCCAGAACTTGAAGGTCAGACCCTATTTCTGAAGAAGGACATACTTCAGACATAGGACTTAGAGCAATGGAGGTGGAACAAACCTGGAAGTCTCCTCCTGAAGATTAGCTCTCATAGTTTCAGAAGATAATATGCAAGCAGCTGAGGAGAAAATTAATCAGTAATCCAACCCTAGGTTTACAGACTAAAACCACAAAGACTGGCACAGCAAACTATCTCTAGTGTTGTGGTAGTGGCACTTTTCTAATGGAGGTACTCAATAACTGTCTAATTGGACTTCAAACCCACTCAATGGGAGGAACTCATGTGTGGTGCTGTAAGCATAGGCAAATACACATGGCTGGAAAGGTCATAGATCCTAGAGAAAACTCTACATCTGTCACATCCTTAGGCAAATGTAAGTTCTTACCATATGCCAAATATAGATCCTTATATTTACAGACAAATATGACATACACCACTCATCAAAGGAGCTTCTTTTTGCAACAGACGGAGACTATTATAAAGTTCCACAATTGCTCAAACACAACTGTGACACATCTACAATGGAGCCTCTACACCTAAGGCTCATGGAACACAGTGAACATCGATTAGAGAGAATACTAATGTATCTCTCAACTGTCACTAGTGAAGCTTCTTCATGTAACAGAAGGTGATTAACAAAAAAGCCACAACTGGCCAAAATATAGACTAAGACACTGCACGGTGTGTATTCCTGGATAGGAGTCCTATATTAAACCTTACCCACCCAAGGCTCTGGGGCCATTTCAGAAGAGGGGCAACGGAAAGATGGTAAAAGCCAGGGGTGGCGCATGACCACAAAGAAAGAGTTTTACAGGTTTCTGGGAACTTACTCATATGAATTTCAGCAATGGTGACAGCATTGCACAAGACTCAAACCAGATAAAAACCTAGCATAGAACTGGGGAAATAGGTAAGAAGCCCCAGCTTTAGCTGAGGAACTATTGACAGCTGATCACTGAGAGAAGGAGAGTCAGTCTTCTTTAAGGGAATAGTGCTAGATAGGCTGACCAGGGTCCAGTGGATGAACTCACACCGAGGGACTTCTGGGGATACAAACTTGACTAAATAGACCCTAATATTTATGACAGAATGCGTGTAATTCTGTAGGCAGACCATGAGGGGTGGTTCAGATAGGGGAGGAGTGTCTAAGTATGATTAAGATGTATTATAAGAAATGGACAAAATTTCAATAAATATATTTTGAAAAAAGGGTTAAAAGATTAAAAGAATTATTCCCAAAGGCTATCAATAATTGAATTTGAAAGTTAAAATTGCAGATTATTTTCTCTTCTGCTAACTCCTTTCAACCTTTTTAAGGAACTTAATTGTTAAAAATGAGAAAAATACAGGAATTGATCAAACATACACATATGTATGATTATAAAAAAGCAAAACTCTGAGAAAAGTCATCAGGTTTTTGCCCCAATCATATTTTGTATTTTCTGTAAATGTAAGGCTTCCCAAATCTGTTTACTCAACTCCTTAACTTCAAAATAGCACTATACATCTCTCTTTCTCTATCTATCTCATTATATATGTGTATATATATATATATAATTTTTTTTTGAGATAGGGTCTCCCTATAGCCCCAGCTGGCCTAGAACTTACTCTGTAGACCTTGAACTCACAGAGATCCACCTGCCTCTGCCTCCCCAGTGCTAGGATTAAAGAATGCACCATCACGCCTGGCTTAAAGATGGTTCTTAGCTGCCATGTAGGTGTTGGGAATTGAACCCCAGTCCTCTGAAAGAGCAGTTGGTACTCC
Source organism: Rhizomys pruinosus (assembly GCA_009823505.1). Classification (NCBI taxonomy): domain Eukaryota; kingdom Metazoa; phylum Chordata; class Mammalia; order Rodentia; family Spalacidae; genus Rhizomys; species Rhizomys pruinosus. The sequence goes on from VZQC01014940.1 coordinate 1,371,254, forward strand.
TAACCACTGAGCCATCTCTCCAGCACCCATGTTTTATAGTTTTAAAAGTACTTTACAGCTACTTCAATTTTATTGTCACTACATTCCTCTATTCTTTTGCTTCCCATTGCAGAAAATTTCAACTTGAAGATTCACTGGCAAGGCTGAAGAGTGAGAAAGGGAATTCTCATGTGCTGCTGGCAGGGTGACAGGATGGGATGACACTTGGCAGTTTCTTCTAAAGTTAAAATGAACCTAAAATACGATCCAGCATTCAATTCCATGCCTACAGATTTACATGTTTTAAATGACATGAACACATAACTGTTATACAAAAGCATGCATGTGCACATGTCTAAGGACTAATTTTTTTGATAGGGTCTCCCCTATGTAGACCAGGTTGGCCTTGAAATCACAGACATATACCTGCTTCTGCCTCCAGTGTGCTGGGATTAAAGGTGTGCACCATCATGCCTGGAAGAACTTTATTTCTAAAAAAAAAAAAAGAAATAGGAGATCTCCCGAGACCAGCTGAAGCAAGAGCAGAGAGGTAGGTAGGAGCTGGGTGCTTCAGCAAGGCTGATTGTTGATTGACTTAATCTAGTTAATCCATTAATCCAGTTGTCTTTGGCTTAATTGGATTTTGTGGCTGTGGGGGCGGAGTTATGCTCCCAGCTGATATAAAGGTAGGTGTGGTGGTTTGAATGAGAATGTCCCCCATGGGCTTTAAGTATTCAGATATTTTGTCCCCAGTTGGTGGCACTGTTCTTGGAGGTCTTAGAAGGTGTGGCCATGCTGGAGGAAGTAAGTCATTGGGGGCAGGCTTAGTGAGTTTAACAAGCCTTGCTGTCTCCAGTCTCTCTCTCTTGACTTCCTGTGCTCATTGTGAGATGTGACCCTTGGCTTGCTGCTCCAGCCCCAGCCACCATGCCTCCTGCCACAATGGACTCTGTTTCCCTGGAACTATCAATAGTAAGCTCAAATAAACTCTTCTTTTTATAAGTCCCCTTGCTCATGGTGGTTTATCACAGCAACAGGAAAGTGACTAATAAAGTAGGGTTGTAGGGTTGTGTGAGTCTTGAGATCTGAGATCTCCGGAGACCAGCTGAAGTGCAGGTACCCAGGTGCAGGCTAAAGAGCACCCCCCCCACCCCGGGATTACAAAGGCATCTGAAGGAGGCAAGCAAAGCAAGCCTTCAACACAGTAAAGAGGCATTTAGGACTCACATTGGAATACAGGCAAGGAGAAACCCATATGCCAGGAACACGAAGAAGAGACAACATAGGAAAGGGGCAGGATAATCCTGCAACAAGCTCTACCAACCCTATGGAAGATTCCTACAGTGGGATCCCCATGGGGATGGCCCAGGACACAGACATCAGAAACACAATTGGGAACATACTTAAAGAACTACAAGATTATAAAGAGCAAATCAAAGAACTAAGAAAGGAGAATGAAGAACTCAATAAGGACCTAGAGAGAGAGAATGACAAACTCCAGAAGGAAGTAGAAACACTGAAAAGATCCCATGCCGAAAAAGATAAGGAAACCAACCAGCGAAGCAAAGAGCTACAGGAAGAGATTGAGAAGCTCCAAAAAGAAGTAGAACTACTAAGGAAATTAGAAGAGGAAATGAAAAAGGAAACCAAACACTCATCTAATCAAGAGGAAAGGAAAGGAAAAAGCCTCAGAAACAGAATGGAGGAAGCAGAACAAAGAATATCAGACCTGGAAGATAACACATAACAACTAAAAACCTCAAGTAAAGCTTATCAGGAGAACTCCAGTTCCAGGGCAATCTGACACCCTCTTCTGAACTCTGAGGCATTGCACATGGGTGCACAAACTTACATGCAGACAGTACATTCATACACATATACAGAAATAAATAAAAATTTAAAAAATTACACAAAAGTGGAACAACCAGGAACTGTGGGACACTATGAAAAGATCAAACCCCTGCATCATAGGAACAGAAGAAGGAGAAGAATCCCAAGAGAATGGTATTTATCAGATCTTCAACGGAATAATAGATGAAAACTTCACTAAACTAAAAAAAGACAAATGAATACAAATGCAAGAAGCACATAGAACTCCAAACAGACAAGATCAGAAAAGAAATTCTTCACACCACATCATAGTTAAAATGCTAGACACCAAAAACAAAGACAAAATCCTTAAAGCCACAAGAGAAAAACAACAAGTGACCTATAAGGGGAAACATATCAGAATTACAACTGATTTGTCAATGCAAACTATGAAAGCAAGAAGAACTTGGAGCAAAGCACTCCCAGTGTTAAAGGACAATAGATGCCAACCCAGGTTACTATACCCAGCAAAAATGTCGATTGTAATTGAAGGAGAGAGAAAAACCTTCCATGACACAAACAAGTTGAAAGAATACACGTCCAGAAAACTAACCCTTCAGAGAATACTTGAAGCAATTCAAAGGACAGAAGAAAGAAGCAACCATCCCCAGGCAACTAGAAAGATAAATCAATAAAAGCATAACTGCAGAAGTAGAAACCTAAACTCAAACTGCGAATGGATAATAAAGCAAAAGTGAGCAACACAAACCTATCAGTCATAACCTTAAATATTAATGGACTAAATTCCCCAATCAAAAGACATAGATTGGGAGATTGGATTAGGAAAGAGAATCCATTGACATGCTGTGTGCAAGAAACACATCTTACCTTCAAGGATAGGCACCACCTTAAAGTGAAAGGATGGAAAAAAATATTCCAAGCAAATGGTACCAAAAAGAAAGCAGGTGTTGCTATTTTAATATCATACAAAATAGACTTCAAAGTAAAAGAAATCAGAAGAGACAAAGAAGGCCATTATATTTTTATCAAAGGAACAATTCACCAAGAAGATTTCACAATTATGAATATATATGCCCCAAACTCTGGTGCACCAAACTTTATAAAGACAATTCTCCAGGACCACAAGTCATCTGTTTGCTGCCTCTAAGTGATTTTAGCTGTAGTGTTAGTCATTCACTTGTGCTCTTTCTGTGTTTCTAAGGTAGGCACCCAGAGCTATACACTTCCACCCATAGACTGCTTTTAAGGTATCCCGTATGTTTTTTTGTGTTGGACTGTCATTGTCATTCAGTTCCAGGACTGCTTTATTGCTTTCTTTATCTCTTCCTGGACCCATTCATTAATGCAAGAGTGTGTTGTTTACTCTCCTGTGTTCGTATAGGCAGTAGGGCTTATCTTGTTGATGTGGAGGCTTTGTTGCATTGTGTTCTGGATAGAATGCATGAAATTATTTCAATCTTTTGTATTTCTGGAGGTTTTTTCTGTGCCCCAGTATGTGATTGATTTTGGAGAATGTGTCCTGGGGTGCTGAGTAGAAGTGCATTCTCTGGGAGTTAGGATGGAATTTCAGTAGAGGTCTATGAGGGCCATTTGGTGTGTCATATCGTCAGTTCAGAATTCTCTCTGTTTATTCTTTGTCCTGTTGTAACTATACAAAAGGACTTCAGTTGGGGTATTGAAGTCCTCTACTATGTGTGTACTGGGGCTAGTGTGTC